>JAPYYX010000101.1:0-123278 GCA_030522605.1 Cremastinae sp. B BG-2022a
GTGTATTTTGGAATTAAAATTATATCAAGAACGAATTTAATTCTGACGTGTTATGCGTATCATAAAAAAAATTGATTGGAAAAAATACGAGTATAATTTAAAATCTCTCATCTTATTTCTTTTTCAAACCAAAAAATGTTGGTAATAAATGTCAAAACGGCGTGCCATAACTTTCTGTATATAGAAGTGACCCTTTACTCCTCGTTAAGATAGATTAGCAATCCAATAATGCATTTGTTCAACCTGTATGATTCGCTCTCGAACCAAAGGCAAAGGGCGAAACAACAGAGTGGATTAAATTATAATCTTTTTCCATCAATAATCTCTAATTTAACATTACTACACAAACAATTCCGATCAGTAACTTTTGTAGTAACCGGAAGCAAAGTGTCACTTTTCCACCGCATGAAGCAGCAATTTTTGCATAATGACAGTACTAATTTCATCCGTCTTATATTCTCGCATCAATGCAGGAATAAAATAATAATTCCCATCAGCGCACTCATTATTGACTTCGACATGCGGGAATGAGATTTTTTGAAGGTAGTTAAATGCCAAATGCTATTCCAAGATTAAGAACCAAACATTTGAGAAAGATAAATATACATGAAATATTTTTCATATAAAGTTTGGACTTGCTTTACGTTACTTAATAACTTTCTTGGCTGTATTTACTTTTAATGGTTGCTTGGAAATTGCGTTCATCGACAGTTGTTGACAAATTTCATGACCCTTCCCCATTCCTACATTCAGGTGAGGGCAAATCATGGCTCTTGCATTCATAATATACATTCGTACTCATGTCAATCTATCGCAAGTCTTCGACTCGTACGAAAATTACGATCTAATCAGCATTCGCTCATTTACTGTACTTGTAGCGCAATATTCTTATTCCATTGTTGTAAAGAATAGGTTATTTTTCTTGATACTCTCAAAAATTACATATCTCATTTCTTAATCTTAAAAAAGTAATCCTTATGACGATAAAATAAAAAGCACAACTAACAAGGATCATCTTTCCCGATTTGTCTCCATTAATGTAATTCCTGATACAATATCGCTTCATTGGCCAATGAGAAATGGGTTTTACACATTAAAGGCTGGAAAATATGTTATCCGCGCGATCATCCGCAGACTGATCGAGCATGCGAGATTCCTACAGCTGCGCGCAATCGTGATATAAAGCCACTAAAAGTTGAAACTCTCCAACTGTTTACGTATATGTATACGTTTTCATGGTTTCTTCTTTAAAGAGGCTGTAAGTTCTGCGTGTCCTGTGTAATATACCGTCATAATCAGTCGGGCAATTAGGTACGTTCGGGATTATTAATTGGCCAGTGTATGTATATCGTGCACGCGAAAAAACCGAGAACGAAGAAGAAAAAAATCGCGCGCGTGAGCACGCCTGCGTGTTCAAAGAAGCTCGTGGGAATTTCTCGTCGAGAGCAGAGAGCCGAAATATCGCAGTGAGAGAGTTATAAACGAGATACACCGGCTCTGCTTATCGAACATTCACGCGCGCATGATTTTTCTCCCAAAAAAGTCATATAGCGGCTCGAAAGACGGGAGTCGAGATTGCGGAGAAAGTGGGTTAAGAATAAAAGAAGAACGCCTCATTTGGGAATCAGTGCACATAAATCGATTAAGTAAAAATTTATTTCACGTGAATCTAGAAAATTGACATGTTCGTAAATTCTATAAGCCGAAGTCCCGTCTCTCGTGAACTGCATAAATCCTGGCTCTTAAAATCGTAATGTTTTCATATGAAATGAGAATTCATTATACCGCGAATATCGTTTTTTCGAAATGAGAAAAACAATAAAGAAAGTATTCGGGTCCTTATTTCGCATTGGTCAGCATCGACGGTTCTCAATCTTTCGGTTCTTTACGATCGCCGTGCGAGCTTCTCACTACGTGAATCTTTCGGGAATAAAAAAAGGCGCGTAATATACGACGAAAAGATCTGACAATTACGAATGTCCTGTTTTCATAAAGAGCTGAAGGGACTCGTGAAGGGGGGAGAGAGAGATGAAAAATAAATAAAGAGGAATAAAAAAACGCACATGGTATCGTACATGTGCCGAAATTATTCGTATTACGATTGTACGACCAATAAAATAAGATAATAATGGCGTTGCGGGTTGAGGCCCGCGCACCGATCAATAATTCATGCATTTTTACAGTGCATACTCGCGAAAGCCGGCCTGATTGGCCCCGCGGTAATGTATATAGTAATCCAAGAACAGCGAAAGAAAGAGTTCGCCAAAGTTTTCAGATTGAGAGGACCGAGAGAAAAAAGCTGGCTTCGATGTCCCCCGTCTTATGTATTTTTGTACCTATCTCTTCATTCTTACACATATCTATATATTATTATTATATACGTTATTAAATTCGTGTGTACATATTTTTTTAAGTACAAAATTCTCGGCGGATCGTTGCGATCTCATGACGGCGCCCACAGAGAGCATCAAGGCCGCGGCAATATAAATTCATCGAGATACCATAAGCACTCGGGGATTTTCATTACGTCGTGACACGAGATGCGCGCAGATGCCAGCCAAGATCCAGATCTTCGAAACTCCGAGAGTTTCGACTCATTGCAAGCCTCTGGCGATTTTAATTGCGGCTAATTAGCCAGCTACGTCGCTCATTCTCGGATGAAAGCCGAATACGCCGATTCCAGTCACGGTCCTCGGTATGTCAAACGAGGAGGGGAACAAAACATCAACGGAGCATCATGTCGAACATTTTTTAAAGAATTCGCGAATATCAAAAAACTCTTTGTTTTTCCATCTTTTGATCCTTCTTTTTTTACTCGAGGCGCTAGTTTATTTGAAAAATAAAATGGCATGAGCGCACGAAACGGATGCATCGGTGAAGTAAAACGGTTGTAAATTATTCGGCGATATTACAAAATCAACCTGTATATATAAAAGAGCGCACATGAAAATATGAAAAAAAGGGAAGAAAAGACGGTCTGCTGTTCGGAGCCCTCCTCGACCCGTGCATTATGCTAATTTTCGCAAAGTTTATTAGCACCGTAAATCATCAGCATTATTTCAAAATACAGGTATAGACGATCAGCCTGGAGAATTTATTTCGAAGCGACCGAGAAACATGAAAAATTCATTAGAAGGAAATTCGCTCTAAAGGCGAAAGGTAAAAAAAATTAAAATTTTTTTTTGCAGTAGTCTATGTGGGGTCCGGCGAACTTTCAATCTGCGCTTCGAACTCGATCTCGAGGAATTCGAGCTCTTTTTTTTGCCTTTGCAGATAGCTCTTTACCTCCTATATTAGCGAACGTGATACACGTCCCGAGCATATGGCACTCGAGCTCAGCATTCTATCAACTCTCGCAGACTCGTACGAGACTACCGGAGTTACGTTCACACCTGCTGTGCGTCTTTCAGCTCGGTCGAACAGGACAGGAAGAAGGCTTCGATCGGTAAATCCTTTTCCATGATTTTTAATCATAATGATCTTGAAAAATTCAAAAATAGTATACAACAAAGGCTCACAATTATTCCCGTCAGCTCTTCGAAACAGTTCGACAAGAATTATAATTTTTTTTTTTATTTATACGCAAAAAAACGATCATTTCCGGAAACAAGTCGCACGCGCTTTTTTTTGAGCACAAAGGCCCGAGGATATCACGAAGAATAGCGATTTTCGAAGCGGTTTCGGATCACGAATATTCAAACAACGCCGCAAGTAGCGGAATTCGGGGTTTTCTCTCGGATGAGGAAAGGACGATACACGAGAATCGTTCACGAATACGGCCGGCGGGATCCACAAACTTATTTGCATTTTTTTACTCGCGAGGTTTCATTAACCTCTGACCCGGCGTTGAGACGACGAGCACGCCAGTATTTATAAATGTGCGTTTATATACATATACGTTTCAGCTTTAAGAGAAAAAATGTGGACATTCGTGGCCGGTTCGGGCGGCGGTGTAAGGAAGCCGGGGTAAGGAACACGCTGAATAAATACTTGGCGAATATTCATATCGCATTGATCGTAAATATTGCTACACACCGATAAATTATGGGATTCCATTTCGGCGTTGAGTTATCTCGGGGAATGAGGGAGGCAAGCAATTTGTTAGATATTATTTTATTGTCCTAGTCTATAATTTTTCGAAAAACTTTTCTCTGTATAATTTGGAAAGTTGGCTATAGCCTCATTATTAATTCTGTGCCAAAATTATTTGTGAAAATTATTTTCCAACTTTTCTAAATGAAATTTGGTTTACAGCAAAATAAATAAATATAATACGCGACTTTTAATTAAAATTTGTATACGAAATTGTACGTCTTTAAGTTGAGATATTCATATAAATGTGCTCCATTATTTTTGTAACTTCGTGTAGAAATATTTGCTGATTATAAACACAAAAAGATGTTCATCCAAAGTCTAAAATCAACGTCTCGTTAACTTTGTGTTTTTCTTTATTTTTCTTTTTCGTCTCCTCCTCTCGTACATTCGTGATCTTCCTTACCGTGTCGGCCCCTCCGCGTCAACCATAAATTTCGAAATTATCATGTCGAGAATTATACATCGCGGGTGAACGAAAACGCTCGCGGGTGAGGCGATCCTAACTCATTTAAAGCGTTTACGCGAGAGAACGCGAAAGTTACTCGCATATACAATACGTGTTAAAACGAGTAGACTTTGCTTTTGAAGACGGAATTTCTTATGTCGTGTAACGTCGTTTGTTTAGGTCGTACATCAGCCTAATATCTTCAAGTTACCTGTGCACGAGCTTATGTTTCTGTGATCCTCTTTCTATCCTACTTTTCTCGTGAGCATAAGCGTTAATTCTCGTCTATTCTTTGCGACCCACCTGAAAATATATATATATAAGTATTTTATATTTTCAGCCTGATTTCCATTTTTATCAGATGGAAAAATTATGCTGACGATGAAACTATCGTCGAAAAATCAATCGAATCCACATTAATAAAGAAATCTTTCACAAAAATATCAAAATGTACAGATTTCATAAAAGTCCATCAAAATCTTTTTTATATCACATTTTTGGTCATTTAGCGACATTTTTTCCACGTGATACTGTAAAGAGCAAGTTATTACAGTCTTGTGCAACGTTAGTGTCGATCTGCAATGCATTTTATTCCTTTTTTTCAAATTTTGTATGCTCCTCTTTTTCTCAAGAAGAAGAAAAACGGACATGCGATAAAAAAAAATAAGTATCGAAAATTCTCGACTCGATCTTTGCGCCCTCCGCTTGTCGTTCCTCCTCGGTTCACGCCTGTCAGATTTATGCAGAGGGCAGAACTGATATTACGTGGCGTATGGTGTATGTACGTGCCGGTTTGAATAAGAGCCTCGTGCCACAAGATACGATACACTTTCCTTCGTGTATAAAGATCCGATGCATTTTTTTTACTTTTCTCTCATCCTCGTGCGCCTAGCGCCGATCTTGTCTCTCGTCGATCCTCGCTGAACACGTTTCTCGGGTCTGGATCGGATATCTTTTTCCCCCAGGATCAAATTGGAAGGCTTCGGACCAACAAATTTTTTTCTCGGACACACGTGCGCGTTGAAGGATTCGAGGAAGGAAATTCGCAACCGCAATGCAATTTTCTCTCTCCTTCAAGTCAAAAGTGTATAGTATACTCTCTGTACATATTTTTCAGCGTACCGAGAGTACACATGTGTTCCATACATATATTTCAGATGAGAAAAGCCGACCAGGCGTTAATACGCGAAATCGAAAGCTCTTGAAAAATTTTTCAAGACATGCTCTTGCGAGTGTCTTTCTTTTCTCTCGATAAGAAATCCGTTCGAACGAGCACCTGACTGCTAAATTTCAGCTTCATTATTCTCTGTCAGCGATCATTTTGTTTCTTCTTCGAGATGAAAAGGATATATTTAAAAAGACATAATAATTGCCTCGTTACAAGAAAGTTGTCCCTTCGTGTTTACTGACCCAGATCCGGCACGAACTCTTATTGGTAAAAAGAAATAATGTATCGTTCACTTCTCCTGATAATTACAACCCATCGAATCTTTATTATAAACAATAGTCGATCTCTGTCAAATATTCAACGGATAATAACCTGTTAGATATTTTGAGGTAAACCCAGTGATACTTTCCATCGTCGTGGTCGTGTGGAAACTCGTTTCGTTCATCTTTAATAAAAATACAAAGAAAGCATTTTGTTTCAATATGTAAAATACAAAATACACGGAGGGGAGCACGCGAATCTCGAAATCTCCGATTACACGTTGACTTGGGGCTTTCAACTGCACATATATTCTCATATGTTGGTAACTTGGGTGCGCGTTGTATTAATGTTTATTCACTCGAAAGATAAAACGTTCGTGGCTGCCAATTTGCCGGGAAGTCTCCGGTTGCGCGTCCGATGAGTAAAATTTTTCCTTCTCTCTCATTTCCTTCTTTTTCTTCGTTTAGCTTAATTTTTATTCGCGAGGCCCTCATGATGGAGATCAGTGTGTTTTAAATCAATTTTTCTCAAAACTTTGACCACAGAACCAAATGTCGGTCTAAATCCCTAACGTAATATTTGAAAAAAAAATCAATTTTTCAAAATCTTAATGATGTCACCACATAAAAGATACGAAATTAAAAATTCGACCAAATAAAATCGTAATGTGCGAAATGAAGAAAAAAAGTAAATTTAATTCAGCGTTGAAAGAGTAAAACTGAACTCTCCGAGAGTAAATCTCTCATGCCTCGAAAGCGAGGGTGCTTTTGCTCCGAGACGTGCTTTGTATGTGAGACTCGCTCGGGTATAATTTTCTTGGACGTTTATTCTTCGCTCTCCTTCTTTCGAGGTTGAAGGAAAAGAGAAACGAGAATTCTCTCAGGATAAAGCTTCAGTATTCTCTCAGGTGTTCGAGAACGGGCAGTTCTATAAACGCACGAATAAACGAGAGGAAGGAAAGGGCCTGTGAGAGATATATGAAGGACCACCTGAAGTCGAGGGCAAGCTACCACCTCGGCAAACCACCAGCAAACCACAGGACGCGGTAATTACGCGGCATTGCTGGGGCCTAAAATTCGCGTGAGTTTGGGACTCGGAGAGGAGGGAAAGAGCGTAAGTGGAATAAGAATGGGAGAGAGGAGACGTTGCTGGGCCAAAATAAGAGTGAGAAGAAAAAAGTACCGGGTATATAAGGTCGAAACGGTGAAACCGCATAAAAAAGCACTTAAACGAAGGGAGAGGGAGAGAAAGGAAACGCACCGGGGCGAGAAGAGAGTGCATTTGAGAAAGGGAGAATATTCGCCGAGAGTTGAAGATGGATAAGAAGGAAAACAGGAAGAAGAGTTTTGCGGGCACGGGTGCACCGAGCGTGACAGTGGGTGCGCGACCGAGCACCTGCCCATTCCTCGCGGAGAGTTTCGCTGCCCCGGGAGAGCGTGGAAGCGCGGAGCCACTCCTCAGTGATTTATGGGAAACGAACGTTTTAAACCACGGAGATAAACTTTAAACCGAGTGAGACACACGAAGATTTCTCAAGACTTGATGAATTGCATCTTCGGAATAGATTTTCTCGAGATTTATTCAAATTTCATTCAAGAAATCGCACCAATTCAACTTTTGCTGAACAAATAATACTCGATTTCTCACACAAAAATGTATACCATTGATAAATCAAAAATGCATTTTTACGTGCACTAATAATTTTTCATTTATTTATCTCCCGTGAATGTTTTCTCGGAATAAATAAAGATGTTTGTTACTTTTTCGCTAATTCAACTGACACACGTTCGACTCGATATTTTCAGCTTTACGACGACAATAAAAAACAGAGGAGACTTAAGCGAGACCGAAACTCATCGCGGACGATAAAAAAATATCGATGCGACTTCGACATTGTAATTTATAGAAGGTGGATCCAAGATTGCAGCACTCCGGTTGAAAAAAAATCATACACCGGAGATATTCGCCTAACGAATGAGCTGGTTTAACCACAAAGAAATCGCGCGAAATTCACTCTCAATGTTTGGTATCGACATCATAAATTAGTATTACACGGAGCCCCGAGTGAGATAGACCTCGAAAGCCACCGAGAAAATATGAATGTGGACGTTAAATTGACTTTTCGCGGATTGGATTCGCATATCCTTGACAGCCACAAGTATTTATATGTAAAGAGAAAATAAAAAAGCACATGGCACAGTCATAAAAGTGGAGGAAGAAACGATACGATAAGAGACAAGTTTTTCGAGACAAAAGACAAGTTTCTTACCTAAAAAGAGTAGACTAAAAAAATATTTTGAATAAAGTTTCCCTCCTGTTAAAAAGATGTTATGCCACATGCTCCCATTAACAACCTTGCATAAATGGAGCTGTTAAAAGCGTAATTTTTCTCCTTTAGCCCCTCGATAGTTGCCCTCTCTCGCTTTATGTCCTCTTCCGGAGATGTCTGGTAAAATATCGTGGTTTTCCTGTTTTTGGGATATTTTCCGCTTCCTCCGCGGAAGCATTCGTCACGCTTCGAAGATCCCAATCGCACGTTGACGCCCCGGTCTCAGTGTGGCCACTTTGGACTGCGGTTACAACAGGCTCGCACGATTTTTCAAAAAACCGAAACGATTTAAACATTTATGCTTTTAAAAATGTTCTGCACTTACTGAAAAAGAAAGAGATTTTCATGAAACTGCAGATTTGAAACATTTCCGAATAGATTTGGATATCCCCAATGGAAAATTTACAAAGACATACTTTCGGTATGCTAAAAATAAAATTATTTTATGAAAAAATCGATGTACTATTTTTGAAAAATCACGAAAAATTTTATTGACAATTATCCAATTAGGAGTGCGATCACAAAAAGTGACGATTGTTCAGCAAAAATTAAATTGTTGAGCAAAATTGAGATCGATAATCACGCGCTAGCTTAACAAAAAGAAAAAAGAAAAAAAAAATAATTAGAAGTCTTCGACAAACCAAAAAACGTGTCCTTCTGCTTGTCATCGGAGAGAACTGACCCTCGGAAATAAATCCTTTTGCGGTCGTGGAGGGAAAGCACTCGCTCTGTTCTCTTTGCATAGATGCACGTCATTAATACTGACGAATCGACAGTTTGCTCTTGACGTAGTGCGACACCTGACGAGGGAACGAGACGTGGCGCGAATACGTAAAGTAAATATGAAATAAAGGGCCGATCAACTAACCCGCGAAAGATGCTCACACACCTGTTATAATGAGATCCGAGATTCTCCGATACCCGCCCAAGCCTCGTGAATCACTTCGACTCCCTTTTCAAATACGATATCCATAGGAGAGAATTCTTTCATTAACGAAAAGATATTGTGCAATTGGTAAGTACAGAATAAATTTATGAATGTTTTACGTTCGCTACAGACCTTTCAAAAGCTTCAAGAGAGTCTGAAAATAAAGATATTTTTGTTTCAAATTACGTATTTCTATATATCAACGTTTTCCGATATGTTGAAAATATTTTTATAAGGAATGAAGGGTTCATTTTAATGAATAGATACAATGTTATACTATGCGAATCAGACGTCTAGGCATGGAAGAGAAAAAATATCTCCATGGTTCCGATAACCTTTATCTCGTTTCTAAAGTTGACCCGAGATTACATTGACCTTGCTTTCCGGATGTGACTAACTACAGTTGAAGATAAAAATTTCATCAAATGTATTTGCACTAATATTATATCTAAGAAAAAAATCCAGACAATTAATCCAATTAAAAATAATTTTTGAGAATTTTCCTTATTTTTTATTCCATGCTTTTTTTTACGAAATTACCAAATCGCTCGGTAAATTTTTTCATCGATTTCGAGTAGACGTCGGAGTTGTCCCGGCGCGTTCGGTCTTTTCTCGAGTTTGCCGATATTTCTGCGGTTCAGAGCCAAAAGAGCTCGCTCATTCCCGGCAAAGTGCCTTTACGTAGCGAAGGAGATAAGACGCTTTTGAGCAAGGCTTCGATGCCGCGGACAGGAGGTCTCGCCGGCTCTTCCTTGCGCCACGGAATTTCGCGTGCTCTGAGAATGCTCTTATCTCCCGGAGTCGCTCCAGCGCGAATATCGTGTGCTCACGCTCACATTGTTCAAGAGTACAAGCTGATTTCGTTAAATTCTGAAAGCCGCGTGCAGCTTCGAGAAAAAAAAGAAGGAAAAGAAAATAATACAAAAAAGAGTAAAAACGAGGAGAAGAAATCCGAGAGATATCGCAGGAGAGCGTCGTCGCGGCATTTACATCCTGCATAATAGAATGAAAAAAAAAAAAAAATTAGGCCCGAACGAGAAGCGAGAGAGAAAAGCGAGAGAAAAAAAATAAAGAAAAAAAAGTGCTTCACAGTATGTTAAAGATTTCTCTTAAAATTTTTTTTGTCGCTGCTGTTTGGTATTCGAAACGTCGTGCGAGCCACAGAGCCGTGGCCATCACTTGACTCTAATCTCGAGGGAGGGCTCCGTTATCTGGGGTTGGACTCCATTCGTATCTAACCCGGCTGAGACAACATTTGAGGAAGGTACAGGCACGATTCGTGAGGGCGAACCAGGTACGGTTTTTCTTCGCACGTCGAGGAGAAACTATAGCAGCATCCTTCCTCGAGCACGTACGTCTGGGAAAGTCAAACATTCCCGAAGAACGCTTACCGTATGTTGACTCAAAACACACATTCGAGGTACCTATTACGCTCGTCGTTTTTTCTTCTCCTTCTCCCGAGAGCCTTTTCTCCGCGGCGACCCACACGACAAACAACCTGTCGCGATAATATACCCAGTATAATGCGGAAAAATATACACGTGACGATTATTCGACGAGAAAAACCTTTTACCCCGAATTTTTTAGCCCCAAATTTGCGTTCTCATAAAATATCTTTTTTCTCTGTTTTTAACATATAAAAATACAAAGCCATGCAGTCTTCAGGCAATTATATAAGGGCTGTTTATCAGATTGAAAAATATTACTCAGAATATTTCTGTTTTATGTCCCTCCTTGAAAAATTATAAGGATAAAAAAATGATTTTAAATACATATTTAAACCTTTTTCCTATCCAAATATTTTGCAAATTAATAAAAATATTTCGATTAATGCATTCGAAATATTTTTAGTATTCTTATATTAATTTTTCTATTTCTCGACAAAATATGAAGAGATACAGTTCCTCAAAAAATTGTAAAAAATTTCAAAAAATTTGTTAGTCTTTTAATTTTTTGGGGTAGTGTATTTAATGATTTTGATTCTTTCAATGCTTATTAACGTTAATTATTACTTTTAAAATAGGATATAATAGTTCGTCATTAATTTACCAAATGTAAGCAACGAGAAACATATGGAAATCAAGTCGCAAAAAACTTTGCACACAATGTACTTTTTTTCTTTGTTTTCACTTTCCCGAAGACTCCTGAACGAAGAGTTGGTGATTTAAATAAGATAATGCGAGTCCTGAGAAGGATAAAAAGCTCTTGCTCGTATTCTCAATGAAAGTAGATTTCTTTTTGGTATTTCCAAGGGCACATAAGATCTCACGCAGTGCAGCCTCCACAGACAAAATTTCTGACATACCCCGAGATCGAGAGCAATTTACGTCAAAGTGTGAGTACACACGCAACGGTCAAAGAAAAAATTTATTCAAATATCGCGCTATTTGAAAAAAAGTGCACGATTTTCAAAGAAAAAAAAGAAAAATTCTCTGAGAATCCGTACACCGTTTCGGATACTCCCACAATTACCAACCTCACTCAAGCTTCTTTGAATCCACATTCAGCCCAGGATAATCGTTAGCCCTGCAGGCATAAAGTCCTTGCTATTGATCAACATCGGGCAAACACGACCGAACAACCGAAATCTTTTCATCAATTTATAATTCTTAAATTTCAATATTTATTTAAAACCACTGGTATTTTTTATTTATAAAAATTCGAATAAAAATGGAGATGAGAGCACAAGGAAAATTTCATCAAGATAGGCAGCTGACTTTCTTGATCACTTCAGAAAATATAAAATATAGTTATGGATATATGTGTACGTCACGTTATGGCGAACAGAGGCAATCGTTCGAAAATCCGGGAGATTACAAGCGCGATTTTGTCCCGAGCGTAATGGCGACAAATATTAATTAGCCACAAGGCCGGGGCATAAATAAAGCTCTGGGTAGCGATTCTTGGTTCATCGGTTAAAGTGTTCATAAATAAGCTGGAAAGGTACGATTTCGCGATAAACGCTGCGAATAATTAAATTGCGACGCAGTTAAATGCCTGCGCGCAAATGCGAACTTCGAATCGTGCACGCGGTACACGACTCTCCATATACACGCCCGTAATATCTGGCTAGGTTGTTTTGTGTGTTACCTTGGAACCACGTATGTGTATTCGTTTTTTTCATTGATGGTCTCTCGATTTTTTTATTTTAATCTTTTTATTCCCTTTTTAATTTTTTTTAATTTTTCAATCGGCCTCTTTCCTCTCTCCATTTTAACTGTTTTTTTTCTTTCTCTGTAATTTGGTTATCTCGTTTGTATCTCCACCAATTTCAACTCTGAGGATACATCCCGCTGAGTTCGCCCTCGCTAATTTCTTTTTCGTTAGAGAATTCTGAAATCGAGGAAAGTTTCGTGGTTTTATTGTCACTCTTCTCACACTGGCGCCCTGACGGACGATCAATCTTTTAAAAATGGGCTGTATAAACTTCGCAAAGGATATAAAACGCAGAAAGTTTTTCATGATTACAACGTATGTGAAGCACAATTTTTTACAATTCCGGATGAAGACACGTCATAAATATCATGGAATAAAATGCACGTGGAAAAATGTAAATAATAAAAGTCCGAGGACGCACGTGATGAAAACCGGTACTGAAATTAGAGTCTCTTGTAGCAAGAAGAAAAAAGAGAGACAAAGAGAGAGAAAGCGAATCTCGCGGGTGCACAGGCGGGCTATGCATGCTTCATATTTCCATACAATTATCATTAGTGACTGCTAAATAATAACGACGGCTCTCTCTCCCCTCTTAATTATTCAAGTTGAGTAATGCGGCGAACGGTTTTCATCTCTCCTCTCGTGTTGAGGAGGCTGGGCCCTTAGCCCATAACTTATTTCGTTAATTATCCCACGCTCTCTCCTTCTATTCATTTATCGTACGCGGATATTATTTCTATAAAAAATAACGATAAATGAACTCAAACGTTACGATCAATCCGACGTATATAATTTTATTATTGATTGGCACGAAATTCATTTTTTTCTTTCTCATCGCATGAATTTTTTGTATAAATTGAATTATATTTGTATCAAGAGGATGTCCTGAAATGTAAATCAGCATGTGGGAAATCGTTGACGGGTTTCCATGGACAGGTTTTTATGTCGGAAGCGGCCAGTGCATCCTATTTACGTCGACAAGAAACTTTTAACGGACACCTGTGCGCTGATACACTGCGGAAATCAAAAGCGGATGTCTGTCGCGACCTAGAATCCGTCGAGCCGGAACGCCAACATTTCTACTATCGGACCGTCGTATGGCAAATCAAGCAAAATTGTGGTTTTTGCCAAAGCGAGACCTCGTCCGCGATTCTCGACGCCTCTAAATACAACTTGTGTCAAAAATCTATCAGGAATCGATGATAATACACTAAATTTAGGATTTTTTATGAATAATCTGAACAATCATGATTTCATACCGATGATTTTAAAGGGGTGAATCCCCTATGTTCCTCTTCCTCTCGTCATGGCTCGTTCCCCTCACTTCCGAGTTGCCGCACCCCTCAACGACACGCAGGTTGATTCGCCCTCAATGGAAACTTTCCGTACAAGGATAAAGTACGTTAAATCCCAGTTCTGAAAATATACGTAATATTTTTTGCCACATTTCGTATTTTTCTTCGTTTTTTTTTTATTTTATCCACGAGAGTGAATGTTCAAGAATTTTATGTTATCCGATACCCCTCAATTGTAGCTTGCGGTTGAATCGAAAGTTCAACAAGAGTAAAAAGACTTTCTCTCTCTGTCTCTGTCTATCTCTCTTTTTTCTCGTTTGAACGAGTTCGGCTCGTGCGAACGAGTATTTGCGTGAGCACGAGCGCAAACGCGTCGACCGAAGGTGATCGGCTCTCGTGCAAGCTCGATAAGTGTTTACGTGTTCTGAAGATAAATCGGTTACTTTGCAACGTGTGGGGCAATGTCGATAATACCCAACGATTAGACAGCGACCCGGCGACGAATCAGAAACACCTGCGCCTCTCTCTTTGCCTTCTTATTCTAATTTCAAGATGATGCATGAGTATACCTATATACATTCAAAATAAAAGGTTCCACGATGTTTAAGAAAGAGGCGAGGGGTTGTATTTTGACCCCTTGAATGCAATATCAAATATGGTGACCGTTGATCTTACATGAAAATTATTTGATCTTCAGTTTTTTAAAATCACGCCATTTTTGAGTAAAAGTTCTTCAATTCTCTTCGGTACAAAGTGACATTGAAGCGCTTTCAAAAGATTAAAAACCGGAATAAAATTACAAATAAGAGTTTTTGGAAATATTCAGCGATGTTTCGCATCCAATTTTAGCCTCTTGCAGCCTATATTATGAATCTTTTGAAGGGTTCAGGATTAAAGTTCTAATATTGTGTGCAGAGGGAGGAGGAGACACGTCTTTAACTGTAAATATGAAACATGTAAAACATGTTTTCCATGTTTCACTCCTTTTCGTAAAAAAAGGATTCAATAATAATTATCGTGCTGTTTTGTGTAAGGAGATTAACAGGTTAGGAATAAAAATTTCTATTTAAAATTTATCTATTCTCATATTATCAACATTTCTATTTTCTCAATTTGAAAATCCCCATAACTTTTTATGGAAGAGTGATTATCGCGATTATTTTCAGGTTAAAATGAATTGTGAACATTTTCTATTTTTTACCCCCAACCTCATTAGTAAAGGAATTGTTTTTTCAATACTCTTTAACTTTGTAATCCCATATCTTTTCATGGAAGGATGAACAACGCAACTTCTCGGCGTTGGATTTTCGAGTCGCGCCAGTAATTCTTCGAGAACGTATCGATGTGACGGATAAAATAGAGACTCGGATTCAAGATGTATACTGGTAAAGTGCTCGGAGGTTATCTTCTCGAGGAGCATACTCCGAAAGATGGACGTACATAGTTACATATATAAGAAAAACGTATCATGGGGCGAGCGATTAGATTGTACGAATAACGTACGAAAATAGAAAAGCATCACAGATGTAAAACTGATATTCAGACCAACCATAGAAGTTTTATAACTAAATGTAACATTACCAGCAAAAATGTTACAAAATTCAGAAAAAAAAGATTATTTTTCTAAAATTTTGTTCATTCATTTATTTTTCATACGTTTAAAAAATGTGCATGTGGATATAAAAATTATGAAACGTATAACCGAAATAATAAATGAGAAAATGGACGTCTATATAAGAAGGAACGAACGCAGGAAATACTTTTTCAAATGAAAAGAATAAGAGACGAAAAAAGGCTACTTGCGTGGGTGCTCGGTCGTGATATCTTTCGAGACCTCCGTGACCTCGCTCTCGCAGTGCGCGCTTCTTCTTCGTTTCTTTAAGAAAGAATACAGAGAGGTATAGAGGGAATAAGAGAGAAATGTGAAGAAGAAGAAGAAAAAGGGAGAAACGCGAGAAGCGTTTAAACAGAGGCCTTCGAGCTGCGCGTTTCGTTATCGCTTGCGTGCAGGGGGCATCGAAGAGCTATCCGCTTCTCGGGGTCAGTATGTGACCCGAGCAACGATCCACGATACGTCCTATATTTATCTGTACGCGTGTATCGTGCCAATAAAAGCCGCATTGGTAGAACAACAGGAGAAGACGCCGGATGGATCGCTCTTTCTTTTTCCTCTCTGTCTCTCCTTCTCTCTTTCTCTCTTACTCGCTCATCTTTTTCTTATATTTTTCGGCTTATTGATTTCCTCGTTAAATATGTCACGGACTTTCGATCAATTGGCAATCATTGCATTTATCTGAGAAAAATTGCTTCAGTCACGATCGTGAGGAATATTCGAAACAACGATAGTCTCGAGGGGCACGTGTGTTGCATCTCGCCCTATGGTACAAATTCTAAAAAGGAAGAATTTAGAGAATTTAGAGAATGACTCCTCACCATATCCTCCACCCCCACTCTAGCTAATCTCATTTCAGTTTTGCACAATTCGTCAAGATTATCAAAATATAAATTTTGTACTGTGAGCCTGTTGAAAAATAAAAATTTTGTTGATTTAAAATTTTAAACATGATGCAGTGATAATTTCAAAATCATTTTTAGGTTAAATTACCTTTAACTAATAAATAAGTACCATAGGAAAAAAATATTTTATCTTCAGAACTGTGTAACTTTCAGAAGAATGATCAAATTTAAATGAGCCAAACATATTTTGTCGTGTATATTTCTGGAATGAAACAAAAAAATTTCGATGGAATGTGAACAAAAACGAAATTGTTGTACAATTTTTTCGAAAATGACCCAAAAAATTGTCTTTTCCCGGCCTTTGTGCCTTTGTACAAATTTTAGAAGCAGATCGGTTTCGCGTACACAAAAATATTGAAAAACATAAACAATAAATGTAATTGTTACTATGTATGCCCTCTAAAAACCACAACGACACAAGCGTTCTGTAGAGCATAAACTTAAGAAAATACGTTTAGTATTAAATAAAAGGGGTTTCGGCCCGTTATATTAACTTTTATTTTTCAAGTTATTTTTTTTATTCCCATTTTTCCCTTCTTTAAAGGGGTTTCGAGATCTCTCGATCTTCTTTCCAACGGCGGTCACGACCGAAGCGAGTCGATCCGGCGAACGCGTAATCTCAATGGTCTCTGGACGGGATCAGTTTGTCGGGCGTCGGTGCATGGATGGTCTCGGGGCTGGTCGCTTGGTTTGGCCCACTGGAGCGGACACCCGGAGGAAGCACGCCCGCCAGAACGTGGCACGCTTTGTTGCCATACGCTGCCTGCTTATATTTAAACACACACGTGCGTAAATCGTACTCGAATATGTGAATCTGAAAAACTCGATAGAACGATCGGGGAGAGAGAAAATAAATGAGTGAAAAAAAAAGAATGGAAAGGGCCAGAGTGAGGAGTTCGAGTAGGAAAGAGCGAAAAATTAGACGGGGCCGAGGAGGAACTGCGCACCACTAGCCGGAACCGTCCATGACGCAGTCATCGCGACCATCTCTCGCGTCTACCGTATTTGCATACATGTACACAATAATACTCGAGGCTATCGTAAACGGCAGTGCGGAACTTAAAAAATTCTTCGCGTAAAAATTTCTACAGGGTGTCCGGGGGCTCATTTCGTAAACTAAAAACCTTTTAATGAAAAGAATTTCAAACGACGCGTATTATATAGTAAACGCCGTTCTACACGTATGCATAAAGGTGATTCTTAGGCAAGGGGGTGCAAAGTGGGGTGTAGGGAAACAAATTGGGATACCCCAAAGATTTGGTAAAAATTTTGAATGTTTCGAAATTTGATAAAATTTAATATCAAATCATTTTTTATCAAAATTATATTTGGTGATTTGAAAACACATTTCAAAAAAAATTAAAATGAATAATCAATAAACATAGAAGAAGAAAAAAGACCATGGAAATGGAACACGTTTAAATAAATCATCAATTGATGATTACTTGAAATAAGACATCAAAGCTATAATAATAATAAGTTAACAAATTATAAAAAAAAAATTTCTTACTTTTTGCAGGGGTACTCCATTATATGTTCACCAAAAAAAATTATTTTTTCGCATCGCAACTGAAAATTTTATTTCCTTACTCTAATTGAGATTAAAAAACAAAAGATTCAGCATATTTAAATTCTTGAATTCGTAATATTTTCTTAAGTACCTCATTCTGCCCCTCCCCCTACCCTACATGTTGAACAAATATTCTTCTGAATTTCAAAAAAGATTTTTAATGAAAAAAAATGTGTATTAACATGACAATGAATGAGACACAATACAGGACACCCCGTAACCGTATTACTAATTCGCATGCGTGTTCGTGTGTGTGAAACTGTTGAGCCCAAAGATAGAGAGGAGCTTCATTTTGACGAACGGAAGTTCGTGGCGTTTCTCTCTGTTGCTATCTATCAGCAGAGTCGAGCGGTGTGAATCCGCTGCCACGTGTAAGCTCCGAAATGACGAAGACCGAAAAAATCATTCATATATTAGATAAAATTTTTAAACCTATAGAGTCCTAAAGTGGGTAATAAAAAAAATCTCTTCCCACGAGATTTTCGTCTTTTATTTTTTTAACAAGTTTCTCGTTCATCCCCCTTCACAATTTTTTTTCCTCGTTTGAAAAATAAGAGACGCTATCGTCCAACTTGTTTCGCGTGGCTCTTTCTCTCGGCAAACGCAGACCGTGAGCGTTCCACGGTTAACCCGAGGGCACACCTCGTGCACGATCTGTCGAACCGAATCATCGATCATTATTATGCGCATTTCGCTCATGGGCACGTCACCGGTCAAGCCCGTTGTTGACGCGAACGAAAAACCGGTACAGAAAAAAATGGAAAGAAGAGAGGGTGCTGAAGCAAAAAAAAGACAAGTCATAAAAATAGATTCCTTTTTTCTTCGGTGAGAGAAGAAATAAATCTCCAATCGAACGAGAGAAATCACTCAGCACATACAAAAGGATAATGTCATCTGCATAGAAACGAGTTCATTGTTATACATTAATTGTTTTTCACACATTAAATTTGAATTTAATATTTTTCAATCCTTTCGTATATGCTTTAGGAATAGCCAAGACTCTGCGAGATAGAAACTGGGAAATTAATGAGCGAGTCGGATTGGAACGTTTGGAGGGCACATTCGAAGCGTCACCGTGACAGTGAGCGGATTTTCTCGTGCGTAATCGTGAAGCGTGCCTTTTCCTCTGCTTGACTTTGTTTCTGGCTCGCATCGCGCTGAGGCCCGCATTCTCTAAGCGTGTGTGCAACACCCCGTAGAATTGCAACGAACTGCGATGCGCCGGAACGTACTCGCGTACGCTCTGGGCGCGCCAGCGGACCGATTACACAGCAGCTCTGTCAATTAACCCGAATGTTAACGTTCCGAGGCGACGACAAAGCCCGGAATGATTTTTTTAATGAAGAAGAAGAATTTTATTATTTAATATTTCGATTGGAGCGAAACTCTCACTTTTTTCTAATTTTCATAAATAAATATTGAGATAAAATGTATAAATTACGATAATAAAGAAAAATAGTAATTAATTGATTAGATAGTTTAATTATTTTAAACCTAATTTATTTATTTTTTGGCTATAAGAGATTCAAGCTTCAAATATAGAAAAATAAAATAACAAAATTAATAGGAATTTTGAAATTCAAACGCAGATGAGAAATTGAACGCACGTGTACATGAACATATTTCGTCGCCTACACTCTCGATCGCCTATATCCTCGCCCCCATATTGTAGAATATCTTGATTATTTGTATTTTCATGGGCAACGGGAAGACCTGCCCACCAGATAAAAAGTGGCTGATATTTGAGGTATTTGGTACACCTCATCTTACTCCTCGTGTCAATAAAGAAGCTATATTGATTCAAGATAAAACCACGAAGTAGTTCGAGTCCCGAACATCCATGGAAAATTTAAGCTAAGACATGATTAGCTCCCAATATGGGGCCCATCAGATTTATAACTTACAAAAGATTTATGTAAACACTTTATGAATATGTACATACTGAACGATGGTCTCAAATGCAGTTCGTATTATGCATGTGTGCATTAAAATAAAATAATAAACAAATCATTGGCTATGAAATTATATGGGTATGTTAATTTTAGAATGATTATTGTCATCAAGACGAATAGCAAGAGTCGAAACATGAATGTTGCAATTTTTATCTTCCAGATTACGAACGATGAATCTTTCCCACCGTTCCTTCGTCCAGTCTCATGCTTTTTTCACCGTTAAAAATATTCTCTGATTATATACAGAGCGTGTGTATGTATTTGATTGAAGAGAAGCCTGATTTCGGTACAATTTGGAGAGTAGTCTGAGAAACGGTCAGTTCAGCTAGACGTAGACGGAATGCCAACGGTAGCTCTCGCTCTTCACTTTTTTTTATGAACTTTTACAATACGCGTGTGCAGTCCAGATTCGCAGTCGCTTATTATCTCTCTACCTTTTTTCTTTCTCTGCCCTCGGGTGATTCTCAAGGATTTCTCTCGAATATTTCCTACAACTCTTTCTTTTACTTCGGATCTTCTCCGACTTCCGAAGCATTTTCGCACGCTGCGTTGTCCATGATCACATTAAAACCCTTACTTTCGTTTTTTATTTTTGCTTTCGCTTATTACTATTTTAATTTATATCAAAAATTTAGGATGCAATTTATTTATTGATGATGGAGGAATCGTAAACACAAAGAAGCCGAACAGAGGAGACTTTTCGGTCGAAATAGGTTCATCCATGGCGAGAGTTCTCATCGCGGTATGACACGAGAAGGAGAGAAAAATGCAAATTTTATTTCGGTATGTGGTTTGAGAAACCGTTCCTCTGAGAGCGGATCGTCATGGTTTAAAAGCGCCTGGCGTATATGCGCGCGCTCGTGCGTATAAAAGTGCAGCGATGCGCTCAGTGTCACGGAATTTTTCGCATCTTTTTTATCTCCTCGATATGTTCCCTTGTAAAAAAAATTAGAGAGTGCCACCAAAAAAGTGCATACCGGAAACACGAGTTTGCCGTTGTGAAATTTGCTTCTCCAGTTTCAGAAAAAAATGTGCGAAATTAGCGGTGAGTGTCGGCGTTGTCTTTGTCAAAAACGGACGGAGAAAAATATTTCGTTCGGGTTTGGACAGTCCCGGGAAGATCAGAGTATAAAATAAAATCTATCGATGTTCCCGAAGCGCCGGAATAAAAGTTTGTCGATGAACGGATAGGTCCTCCTGACCACAAAGGCCAAAAGCCGACACGCCGAGAAACCGAGAACATCAGGGGGAATGAAACCACTTGTCTCTAATCGGCGACAATGGAAAGCTGTTAGAATTCCCTAGCCGAAAAAAAAATCATCGTTTTTTTTTCTCGATAAAAGTCGAGGAAGCTCTTTTTTCTCGCACCGATGCCGCATCTCTTTTTATTTTTTCCCAGTGAATCGAAACTCTTCGATCGAGCAAGAAATGGATCAATAAGAAATTTTTTGCTGCGTTGATCGTAATTTTATCCCCGTGCATTCGTATACGGAAATTCCATCGAAAATCTCGTTCCGTGCTCGTGACGATGCCGAATTCGACTCATCATCACCCGAAATTGTGCGATTTCACACTGCTGAGAACTCGTGAGAATTTGCGTCTTATTAATTTCACCGATCTTTTTGTTCAATTCTTTCTTCCTTCGAGTATTTCCCTCCTCAAAAAATCATTTAATAATCCCAAAATTCGTTACAACGAAAAATTTCAACATATATCCCCGTTGATTGTTTTGCGCGAAAATCATTTTGTTCTTGTCCGAGGATCTCTATTGTGTTTGGCATTGTTTTATCGCGGCAAAATCATAAACGCGGCGTGTCTTTTGAACGAAAATGTAGAACCGAATTAGGACGGACCCTCGTCTATGAACGATTCGTTTCACGATTCATCACTTCGATTTCGCGATCGCTGTCGGCTCACGAATATAAAGCGAATTAGAGAATAATAAGACAGAGAAAAAAACGTTGGGGTAGAGATCGAATAATACAAATTTAACTTCCCTCCGTGTCAAGAACCGTGCTAAGATTTTTTCCGCCTATTGTCTTATTTTTACGCTTCAATTTGGATGAATTCTTGAAGGATGAGGTTGCGCTTTTTTCAATTCAGAGTGATTTCGTCTGTATTATAGAACGAGGACCACACGAGAGTTCTTTTCAGTGTGAATATTTTATTTGTAATATTTTTTTACTATTAAATTCATTGCTTCAAATGCTGAATCGTAAAAGGATTATTAAGAATTGAAAAGTATTTAATCTTGTAAAATTAATGAAAATTTATTAATTCAAAAAAGTTATTTAAGATGTAAAATCTTGAAATTATTCTCGTCAAGGAGACACTATAATGAGAGCCTTATGAAACTCATGATGACCCCGGCTTTTAAAATTCGTCGCTCTTCTCTTGAAATGCATTTCTCTCTTGATTCTCGTCTAGCTTATCTCCGGCGCATACCACAGAGGCTCCATCAGCTTTTACTCCATGAATAAAACAAGACTGGGGTTAATTCATTCGAGAAACCCGAAATCCCACCGGCTTATCCTCTGGTGAAATTATCTTCGTTTGAACTTTTTGAGGGACGACTGGGGAATTATTTCAATTCTTAAGTTCGGACCCGCGATTCTTTTTAATTTTTCGTTTCGAATGAGAGTAGATGACTAAAAGAAGAAAAACGGATCTACAATTTCGTTGCGAATTTTTCTTCTCCCTCTAACCCGTCTCATTTTTCTCGCTCGACTGTCACTTAAAAAATGTTCACATGCAAAAGAGACGACACTCGGCCGTAAAAGAGAAGAAGGCGGAGAACGAGGAGAAGGAAACGAAACTCGTTATAAAATTTCTATAGGTATAGCCGGAGCCTCATTTTCAAAGGATTATTTTTCGCTCGTGGTTAACTTCTCTTCATCTTTTTTTTTTCACTCGAAAGTCAATGCGGCTCTCGGTCCCCGGGGGCGCACCGAAACTTCGGTTCCTGCTCCGGCTATCTCGCTGCCAGAAAGGCGTGCCTAAACAATGAAGTTTATGGCTAGGGCCCCGCAGGAGCGACTTGCCCATTAAAACAATCGACAGTCGTACGCGCCCTCCCACTTTCCGGACAAAAATGAGTACGAATGAACATTTAAGCGCAAAACATACTCATCAATATATTTTGGGAGATAATTTTTTTTCCTGAAATTCATTTCCAGAGTTTATTTTTCCCAAAAGTTTTCGTTTTTCGTTCGAAAGAGCTCTCGAGTGGTAGTAAGAACTCTTGATGGTGCTTGGAACTTTCATTTTAATGCTCTCGAGTCTTCGATCCCTTTTTTCAAGCGACAAAAAAAACGAAGAGGCTTTTATCGAACGTATCGACCAATATTGATTCTCGTTGCGATCGAAGAAAAAAAAACAATAATCTCATCCGAAGAATTTTCGAAGCGACTCGGGGAAACGTTCTTTCTGATAACGAACGGATTTCCAGTCCGATAGGACGCTTTTTTTTGGTCGAAATAAAATCGAGCTGACACACGCATTGAATAACGTCAGCGTCAGAGTCTAGACACGGAAAAAGTGAGAGGAGGTAGAAAAAGCGTGTGTTTACTCAGAACTCGAGATCGTTCTGGTTCACCGAGCAGCGGAGCGCATAAAAATTGAAAGAGGAAGAAAAAATGGCAAAATCCGAGGTCGAGAGAGGAACTCTCGAGGCACACCGCGACGATCCATTTTTTGTTTAGGCTAAACTCCCGGGGATTAACGAACTCCGGGCAAGTGGTCGGAGAATTTTGGACGCGTAACAACGAGGCCGTACGGCTCTGGCGAATGAGAGATCTCCGAAATATGGCCCGTGAAATATTTCTAAACACGGCACGAGGCAAACTTACACTCCTCCGGTAAATCGGTCTCTTGGCAATCGCGAGAGAGGCCTCGAAAGCCGAGCACGCGTATAATAATAGCTAATAAAGTGGACGAGGAGAGACCAGGCTTTTGTATGTGCCTGTGGCAGAGCAGGTGGCTTCGCTCCTTCCCTCTCGCTTTCTCTCTCTCTCTCTTTCTCCGTTACTCCGAGTCGTATACTCGAAGGAACGTTTACCGACATGCTGAACGACGAAAAATCTCCGGAGGCACTGAACATTCACGACATCGCAGAATTTAGCATCCAAAACGCTTTTCTCCAAACTCCGGCGCTGAGCTTCGCAAAATAAAAAACAATAAAACTTATCTTAGAGTTGAAGTAACATATTGAACGTCAATTTTCTTTGATATTACTCAATTCTTCGATAACTGAAAACCAAACTTTATTGATTTAGGTATTGTGGAACTGCTCGTCAATCGTGTAAAGATTGTCGAGAGATCCATCATTTTTTATCGAACGAACTTTGTATTTTGATGATGAGAAGCCTGAAGACTTTTTGTTAATACTGCCACGAACGTATCTTCAAAATAATAATAATAATAACAATGATGAATCTACACATACGATTTTCTCATTTTTCATTTGGTAACAAATTTTTCATATAGTGGGCATGCAATAAACCATCGACAACGGTCCTTCAGCTCTGGTTATAATTTATTATTTTAGTTTTTTATTATATAATGTCTTAACAAATAATATTTTTATCGATTAATAAATTTCTTATACATACATTTAATGTCGTTTCAGTTGTATTTACACATTTACATTTTTATTAATGAGTCCTCAATTAATTTTTCTAGAGTACGTTTAGATCAGAGAACTGTTTTTCGGGATAGGTTTTTACAGTATATTCTGTTTTAATAAATTTTTTTCTTTATTCGTGATGAATTTTCCTATTTGTAACTATTATTTACGGGTTATGTAGTTTCAATGTCGTTTCTCGATTGTCATCGACCGTAAGATGAATCGTTACCAGTTACGTGACAGATTTTCTACCGAACCGTGTCCGAGGGGGAGAATTCTGGGGATAATCGGTAAATTGTGAGACGGGCCAAGGATTGGAAAATAAAAGAGAGGAGAGAAAATGGCGCGTTTTGTACTCTGCCCGCCTACACTCCCAGACAGAATAAAACTACTCCGGGACGGTGGTAAATACCGAGCGAGTACTCGAATCGAAGGGGCGAGGAAACGAGAGGACGAAGCGTGCCAGAGAGTATCTGCGCTCGCTCTTCCACTCTTCTTCCTCTTCGGCGTCGTCTTCCCAACCCCATTCGCCGCCTATATTTTTCTCCGAAAGCAGTCCGTCCCGGGGAGAAGTCCGATAACTCCGAAGCGCCACAATAACAGACAAGGAGAAATCCTGCCTGGAAGAGAGAGAGAAAAAAAAACATTGACCGTTCACGAATATTATCAGAGCGCAACGCCGGTTTTCGTACGCATTTTGCATGCATATAGGGTGTCCATTGTATTTTTCAATTGTTATGATGAGAAGAAAAATATTTTTTCGAACATCTTTATAATTCAATGAGAAAAAATTATTTGTCAAACTTTTTCTAAATACTTCTAATACTTATAAACAATTATTTTGAATTTTTTTATTACAAATTAGTGTCACCTTAATTCAATTTATAATGCGAGTTTATTATGAATTATTAATTACCATTTTTTTCAACTTGATGACATGGCTGAAAAAATTTTTTGAGAATAATTGTTTTCTCAATTTTTGCATCACGACAAAAATTTGGATATCGTCTACCCAGTACATGTGCTTTTATTTACGTGAATATGTATATATCACGCTCTGGTCCAGTTGTAACGCTAATGCCCTCGTGCATTCTGTGTGGGCGTGTCCCGATGCGAGGAACCGAGAATGAAAGAAAAAAGACAGAAAGAGAGGGAAAGAGACACAAAGATGTAGATAAGTGTATATACGTATATAATGCGCGCGTGCACAGTCATTACTTTGCGGGATTTGCAATTGGTCGTAAATGCCCCGAGGACCTGGCCTCGCGTGCGACGCCGCTACGTGTCTCTGGTTCTTTCTTTTTTACTCTCCTCCTCATCCGTTCTATGTTTCTTTATTTTTTTTTACTTCCTCGTTTCGTTTTCTTGATCCTTTTTGCGCACTCCAAATCCTTTATTTCGATTTTTTTAAATGACGTTATCTGACTTTTTTTTATTCAGGGATTTGTACATCTATTTTCATGAGTTTATATCTAAATAAAATATTTCAATGGTTTTTTCGAAACTTCTTGTTTTAATATTGATCCCTAATGATATCTTATTGTCATTGCTATTGTTATCGTTATCCGAAGTCAGGCTTCGATGAAAATCCGATGAATATCTATATAAAAACGACACTTCACGGGAAGAAAACGTTTATTACGTTCGGGCATAATGTAAATTCATACTAAGAGGTGCGTTTGCACGTTGGTAGGCTTACAGCAATTTGCACGTCACGGGAGAGCTATAAACGGCAGTCAAATCGTTAAGATAAGTTCTCCGGTTGGCGAAACACGATAGCGAGCAGCTGTTAAACGTTTCTCCTGGCTGTCGCCGGACGCCGGGACTGTGAAAACTTCTTAATGTCAAACGAGAATCGAGCCTGAGAGGTGCACGGTCGAAGAAAATATCATAATATCTCGTTTAATGGGCAATGAGCGAATTGAGACGAAATTGAAAAATCGATATTCCACCCGCTCCTTGCCGACCCACTTTTCGAATTAAATCCTCTCGCGTTCGTCTCATTTTTTATCCAATATATTTTATCGCGATTTACATGACACGATGAATTATTTATAGATTCTGCGATTTTCTTCCAACACTTTTTTTCTCTTCGCATATCTCTCTCTTTCGTTTTCAAACTCCGAACTGCAGCCAATAATTAAAGATTACGCTCTCATACGCGCGCATTGCGATCACGATTTACGGAGACGTGCATCCGTAAATATGACATCGGATTTCAATTTTGTCGCATGGTATAATAAAATTTGCATCGATATGCGTAATAAAATTTGTCACTCTATGAAAGAAGTGAATATTGCTGTCATCAATTTTTCCTGATATTTTTATGACTTTCGCGAAAACAACATTCCAGAGATTGACTTACGTGAGAATTTTTTTTTGGTTTTCGCACAATTTCCATGCAAATCAAGAATGTGAGAACCAATGTGAAAAAAAGAGGAAAAAAAGAGTGTAAGCGTATATGCTTTGTGAATGATGTTGAGTAACGCGTCGTGTGTCGCGGTGAATGCGCCGAGGGGTCTCCCAAGCCAGGTAATGACTGTAGAGTTTCCTGTGCTCACGAGAGGCCATGTACTCATACTATTGCACAAATTAACTGTACAGAAGCAGACGACTAGAGAATATAGATATATACAATATAACTTGTAGACTATATATAAATTTTTATTAAACAAAAAATTTACAAAGTGAGCAATAAACAATTACAAAGAAAAATAATTATCAGAAAATCCTAACAAATGTAATGTCTATTTTTTAAAAATATCTGTTCGTATTATTGAGCTGTAAAACTTTGGTATATAAGTTAAATATGGTGCGACCGTGCGACCCCATCCAGGATATCCGACATTTAATCTGATTTCTGCGTAGATTATATGTTACCAAATGTAACGATAATGAAGCTCCGTTCTCTCTTTTCCTCCATTTCTTCTTTCTCTCTAACTCTCTCCTTTGCTCAGCACAAGCCCTGCAAATTTGAAAAACCTTTTTCCTCGACGGCCTCGAGTATTTCATCGTTTCCGGCGTTTCCTCTCTGTGGCCCCCAACTCGCCTACATTACACTTCCTTTTCTTCCTCACCGCGATTACTCCCACCCGAACCAAACGGATGTTCACCGGAATACACTGCTCTCTCTCTCTCTCTCTTTATTTTCATTTATTCTCCCATCCCTCTTTATCTTTTAGAGCTATTTCCGATTCCGGATAACTGTCGCTCCTCCAACTTCCTTTCAATGTTATCCTTTTCTTATCTACTTTCAGAACCGAATAATTTAACCTCGTTCTTATGTACAAATAATTGTATCTGAAGATACGATTTTCATAATTTGGTATTGAGACACCAAAGTAATGAAAATTAATTAATAACGACAACTATCTGTTGACTGTCCGCTGCTAGATGGCTTTACATTGGTTAGCTCCATAAATTCATAGGATGAATTTTTTTAAAAACAAACGAACATTAAAATTCAATATAAGAAAATTTGTTACTTGCAACAAGAAAATAATTACATCTGACTTGTGTCTTAGTGGGATAAATAGACTGTACGATGATAGATACACCTTGCTGAGCTAGGGACAAACCATACTGAGGAAGATAGACTGGATTGTGCTAAACCTCTAATACTCTGTACTAGATCGTCCTGACGAAGATAAACTGTGCTAGACCGTCTTGAAGATGATAGACCATTCTCTAACAATAGGATAAAGTAATTTGATAAACATACATATGTTACACATTTTTTAGATATATCATACATTTTATTACAGTCATCATAATCATTATTTGTTTATTACTTAAATAAAAAAGAGTGAAATATCCGACAAAACTTTTTTGAAAAAGTAAAAAAGTACGTCAAGTAATGAAATAGTGATAATACAAAAATTATATGAAATCAAGTGACCCAGTAAAACAGAATTAAACATTTTTTGCACAATTCCACGATTAAAAATGTGCACGAATGAGTGATTCGAATCGTTGGACGAACAGCTTTCAATTTATACACAAACTTGAATTTGCCCATACCATTAATTTTTTAATACTTTTTTTCTTGAACATCAAATGATTACATCTGTGGCGTACCATTTTATCTTTTTAAAAAAGTTTTTTTAAATATATAAAATTAGCCCTTCATTGTCATACTTTCTTGGTAAAATATGTTTGTCACGCATGGGTTAATTGAAGCAATCCATTTTCCAATCTGTTGGTCAAAATCTGTCAGTCAGATGGCCATGAAATCAATAATGATTGTTATTATTAAGTATTTTGTTATAGATACCCTATTAAGTATTTTGCAATGAGTGCAGAAAAATTGTTTTGCCAAAAGTCAAATGGTAACATGTCGTCGACAATTTTTTTCCCCCAATTTTTACGACACATATTTGTACAGGATATCAAAAAGTTCAACAATCTGAAGCAATTTTGATAAAAGAATGAAGATTATTTAAAGTAAAAAATATTTTTAGAGCTCTCGAGTGTTCGAGTATTCCGTCGACAATTAAAATGCATCGTGAAGGAGCGAGATCGAGACACAAACGAGCGAGAATAGGAGAGGGAAGAGAAAGAAGCACGGGTCGACGCACACGTTCGCCAGCATGAGTAGTGGGGATTGGCGCGCGACGCTCTCGCTCCGCGGTCGTCGAGCACTCTTCTTCATATACGGGACATTCCAGGTCGGAAGAACGGAAAATATCCACCATTCAAATTTATTTTGTTTCCTCCTTTTTATAAATTACGTTTACAAATGATGAGGAAAATTATATTTTCCTCATATCATAGATAAAATATATCATGATGAGGAATATCATATTTTCCTCATATCAATCATACCTATCATAGTTAAAAACGAAAGATTACGAGCATCATGGAAATAATTATTTTTATAAATTGACGTTAAAATGACTCTAAAATGAATATAAAAAAAATAAGAATAATTATGTTTTAGAAATCAAAATTGAAAAATTCGAAGCAAATAATTATTGTCAATAGACTGTTATCGGCTATTGAAGTGTTCGTAAAAAAATAAAAATAAATGAAAATGCATCGTGCGTTGAACAATCGAAAAAGAGAAGAAGAAATAGAAAAAAATTGCTCTCGTCTGTTCGCATTCCTGGGGTGCTTCGTTAATCACTAGCGAGACGTTCTATATTGACGTAAAATCGATTTTTATCACGAACTAGGATTCAATTAAAGCGGTATACCCCTCGGGAGCAAAAGAGAGTGCGCACACGAGCGAAACAATTATTTTTATTTACCGATTGAATAGGAGGTCCTGCATCCCGTTTGACGAGATCCTCAATCGAGACGAGTACGTGAAACGTATCACAGTATATAACAGTCGATGACTGACAGTGATCGAGAAAAACAGTTTAAAGAAACGATAACTCTTTAGTAATTATATTCGATATGAAATTCTTTTTATTTATTTTCATTTTATTTATATTTCTTCATTTTGTTTTGCAGATATCCCGTACAATTTTTAATTAAAATCCAACTCCCTCGTATTTTAATTAAACTTGCTGATGTCTTGCCAGCTTGAATTTTTGTCATAAAATGAAAGTTCACGCTCGCTGCTCATAATGCACGTTCACATAACCCTTTTCCGCGACTCTCAAACCGCGTCACAGTTCTCATGAAACATTATACGTGTTGACGAATGGGATACGATACTTCCGGCGGATAGTTTTGCCTCGCGGATCGCCCGGTTCGTTTCTGCATAAAGAAAAGGTGCGAATTTCCAAACATCGAACACAACACGTTGACGGGTGCATTTTCTTTTTAAAATACGACCGAAACGAATTTTGCATCACGCATGAGCCATAATTTTCCATTCACCTCCGCAAAAAGATGAAAAATATATCTGTGGATTCAAAGTCTAGAAAAAAATCATGAAAGTTGTTGAATCGTGAGCGGAGTTCGAACAACGAGACGGTGGTAAAAATGACGAATGGAAAATTTCGAGTCGTGACCTCAAAGACTCGTCACGAGACACGCGCGGCTTTTATTTCGCGAGAGCTGACAATCTCCGCACTTGCGAAGTAAAAAAGAGAGGAGACAAAGTCCGTAACACTGTGATCTCGTGTCAGCGGAGTCTAACTCCGTACAAATGATTACACGAGCTCCCGGGAGCTGTCGATATCCCTCTTCGAAGAGAAAGAAAATATTTTTTCTGTATAATAATAAAAGAGACGAGACTCGCTCAATCGAAGGAAACATATCAATTGTGTGGATGTCTCTTATCTTTCGTAATTGCCAGTCCCTCCTGCGGAGTACGGAGCGGTCCCGAATGAGAAAAAAAAAACGATTGGAAAAAAGCAAGAAAGACTTCAAAGTCGATGGAAAAGAGCAAGAGATTCAAACTCGATCGAAGATCGCGAGACCCCTGCCCCCTGTGGGTCTCCGACGATAGCAAGGGGGGGCAAAATAACAGGGAGATAAGAAGCAAAAGCCTCATGTGAGACGTGTAGATACCGTCGAGCTAGGAAGAATAAATGAATTTTTATGTATTCATAAAATCGACTTCTCCAATACATTTTAGACTCGTTTCAAGCTTTTTTTCGTCTTTATTTTTAACTACGCGAACCGTTGGCGTGTTTTCCTTAAATATTATACTGCGTTATTCAGAGCCAAAAAACACGCGACCGTTCGACAAACAAGTTAATCGGCGGTTAAGAGGACTGGAAATCTCGACATAATTTTCCATCCGATATCACCACCCCGAGAACGGAGACTCAGAAAAAATGCAAAAATGTAGGATAACAATAATCTCAATGTTCCGAGATAAACATAAATGCGATCGTAGTGCGTAACGACGTTGGTGGTGGCCTTGTTGCTCCGATAAATCGTATTCGGATTTAACACAGCATTTTTTTCTTTCGAGAAATACAGAAACAAGTACGTCTCACAAAAGAGAATAATCTCATCTCTTTCAACATACGTTACGCACGACGAAAACAATGTTAATCGTCTCGACTTTATTTTTTTTTCTATACATACTGCACTTCTAATTTTATACCATTTTTTTACACATAATCTTTTTTTCTCAATATGTTCCCATTCGCGGTATCGCGACTGTCTCTCGCGATCACTCGATTTTATCGGTTCTCATGTAACGCCACTGTGTGTATCATAAACGCTTTGGGGAATAAGTCCAGGGGGCAATGGGAGGGATATGAGGTAAGGGAGAGAGACACGCCTTCGGGTTATCGAGACACGCGCTAATAAAGTCAGCATCGAGGAGCGTATAAGAACGCTCGATAACGGGAGAACTCGTTTTATCATTTATCTCGGTACTCTCGCACGAGATCTTTTTCTTCATTTTTTTCTTCATCAGCGCTTCGCGTTCCCATCAGTGCTCCCCCTGATGTCCAGTCTCTGAAACGCGTACGTCAGAGATCCCGGAGACAGGGGGCTATCGGCTAAAGATCGAGATAAGCTTGATGATTAGTCGCTAATTCGAAGATATCGCTCGTAAACCGATTTCATGATATTGATTTTATCCATATCCGTACTTTTTTACACTCAATGGACCGCTTTATTAACATTGAAACATTTTTCATTGGAAATTATTTCGCAAAAGCTGCAAGCCATATTTTTCGCATTTGTCTCAATAAATATAGTTCACGACGTTCAGGAAACTGTTATTTCGTTGATGATTAATTTTTATCAATATTTACATCTTTTGATGAGTTTCAGCGTCGTACATTGAACTTCGAGTACTCGTTTTCAAACAAGATTTCTCAGCAAATATCTATTTATCGTCACATCCGTCAGGCTTATATGAAATCCTCTGCCTGTTCAATAAGGGATTATCATGGACGAGGGATTATACGGGAGTTGGAAAGGTGTCATCGAAACCTCGTAGAAAATATTTGGACTCGAATTTCCTCAAATATTTTGAGATTTGAAGTCTTCTTGACGCTTCAGTATTATCGAACGATCATGATGGAACGTTTTATTGATGTTGTAATCATTTTTCATTTGTAATAATAAATTCTCGTCGCCTTTCCAAGAGCAATTTTCGTGTCTCGTGCAAATTTGTCTAGCTCGTTTTTCTTAGCGGGGCTACTTCTTCTCCGGATCGTTATACAAAAGTCGTAAAACGTATTTGCACGTGTATGGATTTGAGTCTGCGAGCGACTCGTGCTCACGAGGACATGCGTAAGTTTCACGCGCGTGCTCTTCGATCTTTTTCGCTCTTTCTCTCTCTCTCTATCTCCGCTGGTTCTTTTCTCGTTTTCTTTTAGTTTGCCGGTCTCATTATTGCAAGGTTCAGCACGAGACTCGAGTTTACACGCGTTTACTACTATACACGCTTTACAGGCTCTCTCGAGTGGAAGCAACAAGTCCAACGGCTCTCTGGTGGGTCTCACTCTTACGAGCCGAGAAATAATATGCAAACTCATTTATCTGTAATACACATTTGAGTACTAAAAGTAAAAGTCATTCACAGGGATACCACACATGATTTGAAAAAAAAAACCTTCATTTTTGTAGAGAATAATTACTAAAATCACAGACAAGCGGCCTTAAGGAAACGTAACTTTTTATCGCTTAAAAATTCTTAGAGTTGAGTATGAAGAAAAGTAGACATGTATAGCCTCTATGGCCCGATGGAAAGCCGGATGCCCGTGATCGAACCGTGCTATACATAAAGAGAAAAAAAAACGCGCAAACGATAGCACACGCTAGAGATCGGCAAGTTTCCAAGATTTTTCCGTTGCTCAGAGCGATGGCGCAAGATCGTGTGGCGCGAAATTCCTCGAAAGAGGAAGTGCACGAGGAATCAGGCGCGGTAAGGCACGTCCGCGGAAGCAAAAATCATGATTTTTACTGCAGAAATTTTTACCGTAGAACACGAACGACAATTCCGCGTCTATCTTTTTCTCATAAAGATTATAAAAAACGTGACAAATGAAATTCATGCGTGCTGTATCGCTGTTTCCTCGATCGTAGAGCACGTTTCTCTTCAATTTAGTTAATATTTTAGTACGGAAAATGTATAGAAAAATGTCCGAGAATGTGTGCATACATGTAGACACGCTGCTAAATGCAAGCAGGATCTTTTCTCGCGCACAAAGTCGTCGTTACCTCCTTTGTACGCGACCTCCCGAGCCACAATCTCGATATACGTGTGCAGTTAACCGCATGGTGAATGCTCACCGATACAAAAAAGGAACAGAGCAACATCGCGTATTTATATTTTTTCCTCTCTGTCTCTCTTGTAATTCTTTCACTTTTTTCTTCTTACACAATTTCGCACAACTCGCCTTTTATTCGTTGCTATCACGTCAACGCATCGATGTTTTTTTTCGAGATAAAAAGAAGAGCTTTTGTGCAAAATCTCCTGCGTCGTTGAACACAATTTCCAGTTGAATCGATTCCTCTTTTTCTTATGGAAAAAATTGGAGGAGAATAGTCGCTCCTTTACATGTTTGCATGTCTTCAGAATTACGAATAAATTGCATGGAAAAAGGGATTAAAAAGAATTGATGGGCTTTAAAAAACGGTTACTCTCGAGAGTAATCTCTGCTGAATCTTGCATTGTGAGGAATGACACGAAGACACTAAATGTAAGTCGTACACGTTGTATGTATAAAAAATATATCGACAAAAGCTCAAAGAAAGAGAGAGACCTATCTCTCTGCTGATTTTTTTTGCTTCGACTCTTTATTCAGCAGATTTAGCAAACATTTGGACAATAAATCGCAAATTATGAAGGGAATACAATATAACTATGAATTTTAAAAAAGTCTGAAGATATAAATTAACATTAATAGCTAATGAAGAAAACAAAAGAAAGAGTGAGAAAATAGAAATACATGAAATTTATACTGAATTTGAAAAGAGTTAGGCGGTATAGTATCATTATTAGTTATCCACAGTCATTTATAAAGCGAATTCACTCGTTGCCATTTCAGAGACTCGTGTACCTTGGTAGTTAAAAAAAATTACTTTTAAAAAATCATGTATGTCAGGACTGAAAAAAAGCTTGAATAAAATATTACGGTCTTGTTTGATCCACGGTGTATCAATGTCCATTGAGCATTGACAAATGGATCGAGCACTCGGCAAGCGTATTTCCTAACAACGCGGTAATCCGGACCTCGGTTAATTTGCGAATATTCTTTTGCGTACTCGCGAGCGATCCCTTACCGGCGCATTTGGTAATGTATCCGAGACACGGTAGTATATCAAGAGAGTGGAAAAAGAGAGAGAATCCGGGTAAAAATAAGAAAGAGTGTTGGCAAAGAAAAGGGCGAGAGAGATGCGTGTATAAATGCGCAAACGCCCGAGGCAAGTAATTTACTTTGCTCTTGCATGCTCGCGCGATCCGCGAGGTAGAGTAAGAGAGAAAAAAAATTTGTCTCTCGCGATCTGTTCGAGGACACGGCTCTCTCCCTCGCTGCTCTGTCCCTCACAGTTTCGTTCACGGGGTTTTGCCCCGACTTAGGCATCTTCCCCGACAAATTTAATGCTCGCTTAATATATGTGTGCCTACGTCCATGAGAGCTTTTGCCGCAATCGAGATACACGGAGAGCCAAAAAAAGGAATAGAGTGGAAAAGGAAAGAATAAGATGGAAAAAAAGAGTGAAGAAAATGGAGAAGTGTAGGAGCGATAATGACTGCGCGAAGCCTGAGAACGCGCGGGTGCTCGAGCGTATTATCGACTCTGGCGACTCTGCCACAATTCTATGCATGTAGAGTGGATATAGTTGGAATATATGTGTAGAACTCGAAAATTCAAAAAATAACAATATTGGAAATGTCAATTTTTTATATATATTCATGATGCATTGGGAATAATAAAGAGTCTTCCATTTTTTTATTTCTCATTTCTCAGGGATTTCAGGCAATTTTCCGAAATAATTAAGAATTAATAACTATTCAATAAATTCTCTAAAGTATTTTATTTTTGACCGTCACAAACCATTTACGAAAATAAATCAAATTTATTAAATTGCACCTGATTCGCAAAAGCTTTTACCTCGCGAAAATTATCATTTTTATTTCGCGAAATTTATGAAATCCGTTTCGCTAAGGTTACAGGGTTCGGAATAAAAAATACGGCCTCGTAGCTAAAGCAAAAAACGCGTATCGCATATGCACGGGCTAAGGAACATCAGCATGGAGCACACGAGCACACATCGGGACGAGAGCTTACCGGTAGCACACGATATGCATATTCGAGTCTATATGCGCGTTTATGTTAATGAAATTCAGAAGCGGCGAGAGAGCGTGCGCGGTACAAGATGAGACGAATGTGTACACGCGCCCGGTCGCTCCTTCTGGCAAAAAGAGAAAAAAATAAGAGAAAAAAAGACGAGAAAAAGAAAGAAATAAGAAGAGAGAAACACGTACGAAAGCCATGAGCTCGCTGCGGGAATATCGTTTCTTTATTTTCTTTCTTTTATTTTTCTTTGTACACAAGAGAGCTCGACTCTTGCATTACATGATGCACATGACACAGCGCGTACGAATATACGAGATGGATATTGTATACGCATTCAAATGAACGCATGAGAATTTTCGATAGGCTTCGTCTCTACATCGAGATGTATTACCATTCAGAAATTTTTGAAAAATAAAGGATATATCATCATATTGCCTATACGTTCATGAGTAGTCAAACTTTTATTGATATGCAATTTAGCAGTTACCATATTTATCTACAGTCGTGGGAAAAAATGTCTGCTAAAAAAGCGCGACTTCTATAATTACAAATTAATGATATCTCGGGGATGGCTGGACGGATCGAGATAAATTCAACGCCATTCGAAAGAAAAAATAGATATCTTTTAGATAGATGCACCCAGTTGACGTTTCGCAAATGTATACTTGCTACAAGACCCTGCAGCGGCTCTTGATATTAAATCCAAAAAGAAAAAAGATTGTATTGATTAATTTTTTCGTATACATCTGTAATTCTTAAATTGTTGTACTTTTCTCAATTGTAGTAAACAATATTACAAATCATGTTGCAATATTTATAAATATACACTTATATATAATAACGTCTTCGATGTACACATAGAGACGGGCTTATTCGCGAGTTGGGACATGCGAACGAAACGTGAAGGAACGTTCGATCGAGAAAAAGCGATCGGAAGCGATTTATTGCACCTTTCGGAGCCAGGGCCGCTGCACGCGGAGTGGACAGAGGCATCGGTCTCTGACTCTTCGAGCACCGAGAGATATCTTATCTCGCGAGAGACACCCCGTATATGTTTATATACATTTATATAGACATAGATAGGGGCGAGCGCACATCTTGCCCCGTGGGGCTTTCTTTCGTTATTTCTTTCTCTCTTGATACGACTCGCCGATAAGTATATTCTCTCGTTTTGTTATCAGATCAAACGTGTGGCGCAAAAACAAAAGCGAGCTCTCTCCTCTCCATTTTTCTTATTCTTTTCTTATCTTAATTTTTTCTTCTCCCTTTTCCTCGTCAGAAATATCTCACCCACTGTCTTGTTGGACTCTCGTAAAAAAATATGATAAAAATCCGAGAAAGCATAATTATACACGGGTGTATTGATCGGGCGATCGAAAATTGACGGCGTATCCTTTTTCGCGGCCGTCAGCCAGGCCGACCGTAAAATCGAAATAACGAAACGCGGTTTCGTATATACAATCACGATCATAAAAAACACGGGAGATCGATCGTTGAATCTTCGACAACGTAAGTGCCGGAGGCCGAAGCGAAATGTGTCAAAATTAAAAAGAAAAAATAAATATAAATATTTTTCCGTGCATAAGCATCATCGTCGATTATCATTTCTCCTACCTCCACCTCTGCCCTTTTAATTAATAAAACGTGTTCACTAATGTTTACGAGGCTCTCTGCTCGGACAGGATCTATGTGCGTGCGGGATATAGTGCCGGGCGGTACGTGAAAGAGGAGGTCGTACTCCCGATAAATCGCGTCGGCACGGCCTTCTTCTTTTATTATTTAAGCCAGACACTCTCGGCGAAATCAACAACGCGCAGGTCATTATTGCGTGCATAGAAGAAAAAAATACGCGCGGTACGTGCACGCTGTGCATACAACGATTAAAACCCTTCGAAATTCTCCCTTTTTTAATACATCCGGTTCGCCCATTTGGAGCTCATATGGGCGTTTAATCAATAAGAAAATTATGGCTCCTCGGTGAAGCAATTAATGTTCAATAATTAGAGAAGGTGGTGGGAATGCAGCCACGATTATATACATATAAAGCTCGCAATCTGTGATACGCGAACATCCCATTTCACCGTCCCTCTTTACTCTGAAATCACAAATTCTAATTTTTTATTATACAACCCACAAATTTTAGAAGTCGCAAATTAATTTATTTCCATTATTAATCATTTTTATGTTGTAATTTGAAAAAAAATAAAACAAATACAGATAAATGAAAGTATTTCTGGTTCTTTCGCTCATAACTTTTATGAATCATAAAATATATATTTGCAAGATAAGAATGTACACATAGGATCAATGCGTATGCGTGTAAAATACGCGTGAACATTCGACCGCGAGTAAAAAGAGCATAGTACGAGATGGAATAAGATAGGTTGTATGCATAGGTGCTGAAGAAAATGAGACGGAAGAGAAAAAAGGAAGGAAATAAGAAGAAGGGAAGATCGTATGGTAAAGAGTAGAGGATCGTGTATGCGCTGAGTCCGGTAGACGTGAGAATCTCCAAGTTCCCACAGGTGTTGTCGGGCCGAGAGCGCACCAAGAAGAAGCGCTGAGACGCGTAATACGCTTCGTTGCGACCTTCAACGCTGATGCATTTCGAAAAAAGACACCAGGACGATCTCACGTAATATATCAAACCAGCAAATCTAAAAGCACGGTAGTGTCTTAACGCCAAGTAATGAAAGAAACAGTTGGAAAACTTGGTTCCGTTTTCAGAACCTCATCAGGAGAAATCGAGAAGTTTCATTTTGCAACATTTCGGTTTGTCACAAACGTTGGAAAAAAATAAGCAACACTTCACACTTTTTAATTAAAACTGCAATTATATCATTCAATCTTCATTTTTAAAGTTTTTAACAAAACAGCGTTCAAAATTTAATCAAGACCAAAATAAAACAAAAATAATTTTTAATAATGTTTCGACATGACGAAAGTCATGTTCAATAGATATATTTTCTTCAATAAATTTCCGATTGTAGCTGCTCTGAGCATATGCTTATTTATATGATTCACCACAATACGCATTTATTTGCCGTATTCATTTTAGAGGTTGGCAAACAATGGAAGTCTTCTGAAAATTCTGGCATGTTTGAAAACGGGCCGTTGATGCGATACTCAGAAGGGCTGTGCGTTTCCACATTCATTTGATATTGCAAATATACATCTTTGTATTTCGAACACCAGAGATTCGCAAAGCTTAACCAAAACACTTGACGCGAAGTCATCTCGATACCTGGCAATTTCTTTTTGTTTTCTTCTGGATGTTCGTTCAGATACGAGATGTACGCATTAAAAGCTATTCTTGCGCCACCATTGTCCGCTATATTTTCTCTGAGAGTCCGCTCACCATCTACCTAAAAAAAGTAAGAAATATTTTTTTCAGACTTTATTTCGGTAATCTCTAAGAAGTTAATAGAAGAAATTTTACCCTAAAAACTGCGCACACGCAGTTTTGTTCTCATCTCTTTCAAGCGATTCATGCAATACTTACGTTTACACCAATTTGTTGAATGGTATATTTGTTATACTGATCGTGTATGCACTGTGCCCTTTCGTTAAAATTTTCGAATGTTGTCTGATCGAACCAGTCAAGGAGTTTTCCATTCTCATCGAACAGTCGGCCAATATTATCAAAACCATGAGTTAGTTCATGGGCAATGACAGCTCCTAATCCACCATAGTTCGTAAATCTGGGTCGATCATGTTGGAACATTCTTTTCTGAAGGAACGCAGCGGGAAACCCTGCATCAGCAAAAATCATTTTTAAGCAATCCCTTCGATTAGTTAACTTTTTCATATGATGCAATTACTTATACTTATAATTACAGATACTTACAAATTGCATTGTTTAGGGGATTGTAATATGCCTGTACGGTCGCTGCTGCCGCGAACTCCGTCCAGTCATTTTTAACTACGGGTTTTCGGAATACGTCGATCATTTTATTTCTCTTAAACACGCTTGTGTTAAAAACACTTTCCAAATAAACCGCAGATGACTGCATATCCTTGTAATATTCTTCGACTTTAGTGTTATCACGCAACTCCTCCGGATAACCGATTTGGACGGACATTACATCAATTTTTTTCAGAGCAAGAGCACGAGTTCGCTCGTCCATCCAGTCGACCTGTCGCGAAAATTGTTTCATTTTTTTCATTTTCATTTATCACTATATAATGTTCTATCATCCTAATCTACATCTTTTTAATCAACATAAACTACCGTTAGTTAATGGTAACTGTGCTTTTATTGTTTTATTTTCGAAAATTATTGATTAGAAAGTTATTCTCTAAATTTCACTTGAAATAAGACTTACCAATTGTACTCTCTTTGTCAACTCTTTCTTCAGGTCAGCTACCATGCGAACCACTTCTGCTTTTGTTTCATCGTTATAATAACGCTTGATATACATAGCGCCCAAGGCTATCCCAAATCTTTCTTGAACAAGTGCCACACATTCATGCCATTTTGGACGACGAATGGTAGAGCCAGTCAACTTAGAGCTGAACTCAAATTCTGCCTCACGCATTGCATCATTCATATACGGTGCGACTTCCTTGACGACTCTCGAGAGTAAATAATTAATAATAACTCTACCCGGAGTTTTTTTTAGTAAATCTTCAAGTTTGGGAAAATAATCTCGACTGTCAAGGTTTATTATATCCTCGTCGGTTATTGAAATCCTGGATAATAAAATTTTTTTGAGACACTCTTCGAATCTCAAATGTGGGTATTGTGGCAATTCAGAAACCTTCTTCAAATTGTAATGATCTTCAGGATTGAATGGTCCTGATGGCCCCACCAAAATCTATCCAAATAATCATTTGTGGACTTAATACGATATAATAAACAGTCAGGTTCGAAAATTCATTTAAGCAGTTGAAAAATTGAAAAATATGTCGAAAGTATTGAATGTGCGATAAGAGACAGAATTTAAAATACACTTTGCTGATAGAAGGTACTGGAAAAACATTCACGAAAGACATGTTCAAAAACTAGTGCTACGAACATTGAATAATTTTTTACATGCACTCACATTGGCAAGTTGTATTTCGAAGTGTAAAGAATCGTTCAGCACACGGGAGGCGAAACTTTCGTCAGCTCCTAATAAGGTAGCACATTTCACCAAAAATTTGTAATAATCTTGGACTAATTTGTGCGTCAAACCTTCTGACAGATAAACGCTCGGCAGACTTAATTTCGGTTGATCTATCTGTAGAAAAAGTCAGGTTAATTAGATTTTTACATTAAAATTATTTTCACAAATCTTATTTTTCAAAATGAAAAATAATAAATGGACATTTATTTACTTTAGCGAAGATTACATGAAAAAATGTAGAAGGTAGGAGCATACACATACGTTAATAAGATATCTCGTGTGGTTTTTGGGGTCTGGAAAGATAAACAATTCTATCAAATAATCCAAAAATCCTGCTTTGTGCAAATCAGAGTACGTTTGGAACCAATCGAGATCAGCCGGCGGATCAACTTCAGGAAGAGGCCACCCTCCGAATTTCTTTAACAGTTTCTGAAGAGGTTCAAGTCTATTTGTGTTCGATGCAGCTGTAATAATATCAACTGAAAGTTTAGTAGATAATGATTGTGGTTTGTCCAGTATGTATGCTTAAATCGGACATGCGAGTAAGGTAGAGCTTTGGTTACTTTTTTAGCGCACACCCGCGAAGATTTCCAAATTAGTATAATCATTTGGCAACAAGCGATTAGTGAGTCATTTCAACGGATTCATTAATTTCTTATCGTTTAGCAAAGGTCGTATATTGTAACAAAAGCAATTCAAGCATGCAAGAAAAAGCCATCACAAGCTTTCTATTTTTTAATCGAATTTAATTTATCGAAATTACTTGTATCCATGCACTGGTTGTATAAAGATTTGGCCTGTTTGACGTATCGTAATGAACTAGTAGCTTCGTCATTATTTTCGAGAACTTCTTTACATTGCGAATACACAGTATTTTCTGTGTTCAAAAGATAGTCTTCGCCTGGTATATCAACAGGTAAAACAGTCCTCTTGATGTAACCGCCGCAAGCGTATCGGAAAAAATCATCACATGGATCGACGGTGCAATCCATATTGTCTTTTATCATATCAGCTGAAATTTGTAAATTTTATTACTCTTTTCTCGAATGATTATAAATTAGGTTATTTTTCAACATTTTGTAACATAATCGTAAAAGTGTACATCTATAAATTCGCATTAGTTAATACGTCATATTACAAACAATACAGAAATTAATTGTTTTCCCAACTTACCGAATTTTGTGCATTCCTCGTTTTTGCAAATGTCCTTATTTTCATCATGATTGTCAGATGTAATTTCTACAATCGATCGAACCAAGAGTTTAATATTTAATTACGGAAACAGTGAGTGTCTGCTTTTTTTACTGGCTATGAAAGGTATATTAAGTAATCATGTAATATTTCAAGTAATCAACAATAAATTTATTATTATTATTATTTTTATTATCGGAAAAATAGTCTTCCATCTCCCTTCTGTTTATGAATGTGATTGGTACATTTTTTAGGTATAACTCACCAGTACCAGCTAGAGAAATGCCGCAATTATAATTAAACAACAGGAAAACGGTGATTATAATTGATCCATGATCAATTGTCGACTTCACTTTTCCTGTGATGTGATTTCTGCAAGGCAGTTACGCATGACAAATTGAACTTTTAAATTTGAAGAGAATTTTCGCAACATAAGCAACGTTACTAAATAATCCAAATTCTGTGTAAAATTTAGTATAACAATATGAGAAAAACTTGATTTGTACTATACCTGTTTGATCTCATCTTGCAACAATGGATTAAGTGGCACGAACTACATTTTCTCCAAACACTCTCGTTTATATTCTTATGAACAACTACTCGTTTTTCACTAATTGTACGTGTGCAATTGGTACATAATCGCGAGCTACGTGACGATTTTGTGTCATGGTTGTAAAGGACAATGCAAAAAAACGTGTCCATCTCGAACATTCTTTCTATTCGATAAGTCTATAATCAAATTGCTAATTTTTACTGTTATCTGGTTAGCATAGCTATTCGTGACATATTGACCGTGTTCGAAAATTAACTGACGGTACTGAAAACGAGAATACATTCAGACTCATTAGATTACATTACATACGTGATTTTTTTCACATTCTTTAGAAGATAATTTATCACGACATTAACGCTGACGATATTTCGATCGATCCCAATCATGCTAACGCTTAACTTAACGCAGAAACTAACGCTATATTTAACACTCAACCTAACGCTAAATCCGATACTTGATCTAACACCGGATCTAACGCTTGAATTTCGTGTGTGTATTTATGGGGTCACCGCAATGGTTTATATCTATAATTTGTTGTCGCTGACATTGCTATTTTATATGACAATCAGGTTATAAAAACGAATAGATGTCCTGCGGATTTGATTTGGGTATACATCCTTCAAGATGAGCAAAAAGGATACATCGCACCTTAAGAAAATATTTATAATCAGGAAGATCTATTGCGAGGAACTTCAAAAAGAGAAAATATGGAGGGTTTGGGTTGGAAATAGTACAATCGATTTGACTCTGTATCGACGATACTGGATCATTAATCCTTGTGTATATGCACACGAAAGGAATCACGACGAGTAAGATCTGGTTACGCGATATCATGGCCGCGAAGGAATTCTGTTGCTGGGTTTTCGTCCTTCTTCCCGGGAGACGGGAGCCCCTTTTTGTCGCTTCGGGCGAGGGGAGAAAGAGTTTCCAAGAGCGATGGAAGGCTACATCGAGTTGGCTGTCTTGTACACCCTTGCACATACTCGCTAATTAAACGATGGAGAATGAATTCTCGATTCAACGCGTGCGGACCAGGAAGATACTGTGCTGCGATTACTTTGTTTTGCGTTCAAAGGGTAAGAAGCAGCGCTGCGCAAGGGACAAAAGAGACGAGAATCGAGCACGCGATTCTGCCATGAGACCGAAATTAATTGGGGAACGAGGAGGAATACGATGCGACGCCCACGCGCAGCGACGACTTTGCTACATTTTTCGGGGCAATGTTTTTTTAAAAGAATATAAACACAAATATTCACCTGAAGATTTCGATGCGAGTAAGGTCGATCTTCAACTTAGTAAAATTAGAATAAAACAGCAGCAGAATTAGCAGAATGAGAATAAAAAATCGAATGAAGTTAACAGGAAACGCTCCGGAGCCAGGGTATCAGCACGTTGTAACAAAAAAAACGAGTCTTGGATCAAGCGTCTCGTTTTCTTGTTTTCTCTTTTATTTCTCTCACGAGTCATCAGAGTAAGAGTGAAGAAAACACCGTTTTCATATGTCCCGAGGCTTTTAGCACCCGTGAGATCTCCAGTGACGATCTGACCCGCGTCCACGTATGTTCTTCTCTTGATCTCTTTCCCTCTTCGTTTTTTCGTAACGAGTCAACGAGATGACTCGGGAAAATTCCACGTCTCGTAGTCAAGAGATTGACAATCTAGTGGCGTAAAAGCGACAGAGAATTTCAAAAATCGAGCGCTCTCTCTGACGCACGTGTGTTTTTAAAGGTAAAAAAAGAAGTTCGAGGTAGAAAAAATGGAGAGCGGAGCAGGCGTTTTACAGGAGGCACTTGAGGCTATGCGATGTCTCTCGATCCTCGACGCTGTCGTCGCGATGACGTTCGTTCCCGGTGAAAAATATAAGCGGGGTTTCTCCGCGCACGCCCGAACGCTCGCCAATTAAAAGCGTTTACCCACCGAGCAAAATGGCACTTAAGCAACTCGCAGCCTTCAAGCTCGATCTCACCGCCATTCTTTTCGTTTATAAACATAAGGGAATCGCGAAGCGTCTCACAGGGAGCGAAAGTTCCGATTAACCTTCGGGATGAACTCGTTCGTTGCGAAGAGCAAGAAGCTCGGTTCGCTTCGATCCAGAATTCTATATACGTATGTGTTCTTACACTCGAATTCCCTAGCAAAACAATTTCATCGTTTTCAATGCTGAAGAAAAGAAGCAAAAAAAATAAAGCATTTTCAGTGTTTTTCTGCATTTTCTATTTATTTTTGCACGTTTACGAAATGGCAAGAAATGTCTTTAAGTTCTTTACAAAGTATTTTTCTCTCTCTTTTGCCATTACCCGAGACGATGAAACTGAATGTCCTTACGGATGGTGCCGCCCCGCGTGTTTTGCCGCAAAAGATGATGCGCCGCGGAAGCCGCGAAAGCGACAATTTTCAGCGACGTTTCATGCCAAACACGTCCGTTTTTCTCCCTGATGAAAAGATCGTACGATGGCGAAGAGGCCATTACGGTCTCAAGATGCAATGATTATTCTTTGTGAATGCCATCCGCAATAGGATTCCTACCCGAAGCCTCGTCTGATCGGCATTTTTGGATTCCTCTTGATTACTTCCCGGTGAATCGTACGGCAAGGTCGACCGTGAAACGAGCGGTATGAACGACACCACTCAGGAATTCTCGGCTGCAACGATACCAATGACGATTGGCGTAATGACCACTCGAATGCACACTTTTATTGAAAGAAAAAAACGAATATATATCACCTCTTTGCCTTTGCGATGTCTTTGACGCCTTCGGGCAGTCTCGGTGACAGCTGGCGGGCACCGTAATTGTTGTTAAAACATTTTTTCGTTTAGCTTCCATTCAATGAGTGCTCAGATAATTCGCTGATTGTCGAAATAATTTGCGAAATTCCCTAAAAATTGTCACGTATGGATCATTCCTTCTAACGTTTAATTAAATCTTAGACAACATTTTTGTATAAATTGATCTGTATACAATACGAGTTCATGCTGAAAATCTTCTCACAAAAATTCGTTGCATGTTGAATTCGCGGATACGATGAACAAGTATTCGCCTGAGAGTAGAACGAAAAAAAATGCTCCCATCAAACTGTGCTACCTTGAACTTTGCTTTCGTTCGTGCTCAGAGGATTTCGCTCGACGTAGCTTTCTTGAGGGAGAAGGGTGATGAGAGTGTACAAAATGGACGATTTTTTCTCATCAATACGTACCAACGCTGCTCCACATAACAAGGATAATTTTTGAATGCATGTGTGCAATAGACTAAAAGGTTTCCCTCAGGGTATTTGTACGTTGCCTTCCAATGAACCTGATTCTTAGCCTTGAACCGATAACCTCGACTCACCAGAGAATAAAACAACTATTCACCCATGCTATTTTCATCATCAGCATGAAAAAGGAGACGCAAAGAAATCGAAGTACTGACAAAAGTATTTATATTTACCATAAAGATTTTTTTCATGGATGCTTTCCCAAACCCTTCAATAATTATTACTATTGAATACCATTTAAATAAATCACGCAACGATGATTGAAGTTTGTTTCTCGTTTAAATATTACTGACGTAGATTCAGAAACATATTTCATAAGTCAAAAACGATAATTCAAATTTATCTCGTGTATTCGAGTGAACATGAGAGTGCCCAAAGATTTGTTTCGTTCGTTTTCATTTTTCTCAAGCCGGACTCTAGTACAAATAGTCCGATAACTGTACGGGGGAATGTATGTACGAGAAAATCGCACGCCTCTCCGTAATAAGCCTGCAAGAGGGCTCGTGTACGTGTTTCAGTAGGAGAGGTACGGTTGCAGGTTGCGGCAAAGGTCGTCGGGAGGCTCCGAGGTGCAGGGTTCCCACACTTGGAGCCTCGAAAGCCCCGAGCGCTGGACCGGCAGGTCAGATTGCTCTGCGCTTCGAGCGCCCGTATATATCCTCCATTTCTACAGTCAGTGTTACACGACGCTCATCATCATTAACTTTTAAGAAAAGATCTCTCAGAACTTTCGGTTTACAATCCTCCACTGAATGTACACATTGTTTCTAGAATTGTGCAACGAAAGACCATGCATCAACATATTTTTCGAGTAATATCAATTTCCAAAGGAATATTTTTGAATAAATTTGTCTAATGTTTATTATAATTAGTTCCACATTGTGCTTTAAACATAAAACAATGAAACAATTCATGCATGATTGAAAATTCATTAAATTCTTGGATTGAACATCACTTGAATAGTTGACCAAGGTGATAATTTTTTTTAAATAGTCAATGTGTATGAAACATATATTTATGACAAAATTACCTCGTGTAACAGTGACTGAAACTGGCTCGGGGCTCGGCGCGTGCAGGCCGCGATTGTATCGCCGTCTCTGTCGCACTACCGTACGCCTCATTCGCGATGCGACTCACGAGCATTCGTCCCCTCCCTATAGCGAACTCGTTCTCTCTCTTGGCTCGCGGTCCACTCTTTTCATCGTGCTCAACTCCGACTCTTTGCTGATGCGATTTCGCGCTCTCCGCATCCTGCCTTTATACAGCGCGTATATATAAAGAAAATAAAAAAGGAGAGAAGAGAGGAACGAGAGATGAAACCGAGGAGCTCCCACCGCCTCCGCTTAACCGCGACTCTCCGCCAACAACTCCGGCCCTCCAGATCCTTTTATTCTCCTTTTTCTTTTTCTTATGGCTAGCGAATTCGCATTGGCGTAGAGACTGATGATTATCTTTATTCGTTATCGAAAATGTGGCTCTTGACCTCACAAAGTATATGTGGAACGGAACTGGAAAAAAAAATTTTTTTTAGCCGCATAAAAATAACGAAACTCATGTTATTTTAAAAAGACTGTACGATGCGCCAAAGTAAGTCAAAATTACAATAGAAATTTTTGTATACGACTGAAAACAATTATTAACATTTTGTATACAACGAATAAAAATGAGAATGAGTTATTTTCTTATATTCCAATTTTTTAAAATAATTTTTTCCTGAAAAACAGTTCTTGCATGCTAGAAACATTTTTGTCAGGTATTGCTCGTAACTCGAGTTCAAGCGTAAAAAAAAGATGTGAACGTATTTTTTCTCGTTCGGATAGTCCCAGTGAGAGAAGAATTGAACGATTGTCGCTATATTGTCAAGAACGTAGAATAGGAAGAGAGGATAAGTGAGTTATAGTTACGCCAGTGTTCCTCTAGGGAGAGAGACTAGGCGCGTGGCTGGAATGCAACGGCTCGCGGCTCCGCGGTTCGATCGCTCGCACGAGTGGAACAAACGGGCGCGCGCACCAGGGCGAAAAGCCAATGGGAGAAGCGAAAGGAACGAGAGGGAAAGAGAGAGAGAGAGCAAAAGAAAGAGAGAAACATTTTTTAAATAAAAATAAAAATAATAATAAAAAAAAGAGGAAGAGAAAAAGAATGTCTGCACGCTCCGCGCTCGCGTGAGTCGTGAAACGAGAGTACGACAAAGAGAAGCGAATAAAAAGCCCGAGAGACTCGGAGGAGAGGAAAAAAGAAGAATCGGAGAGGCGAGTTACTCACCAGCGAGTCCAGAGCGCACCGGCGATCCGCTTCCCACCGACTTGTGAGCTAACGCCGAGAGATCGGGAGAGAGCAGATTTCACAGTACGATCATTGCCGTGTCCCGGTCTCTCAAATCACGTATCTTCCTTCCTCTCGATCCTCGCTCCCCTTATTCTCTCCCATCGCCAACTAACAGGCTCCACTGATATCCTCATTTGAAACAAACTGCCTCCGTACGAATGCACTCGAATATACTTCTTCGGCCGAAAAAGAAATCATTTCTAATGAAGAAAAATAAAACGAACATGTATGAAAAAATTATACCAGTATTTCTATCATCCTTAAAAAAAGAATATGTAACTAGTTTTTTTATAAAATAAGCGTTAAAAATCTTTCGGAATATGCTCTAATTAACCTAAACCACTTGATTTAACTAAACGATTCGAAAATAATGCTGGGAAAAAAATTAATTATTTTCGATACGAATTCTGCCTAAACGATATTCACAGAGTTTTTCGACTCTTAATCGATTAAGTGGTAGAACTGTGCAAATATAATAGATAGATTGTGAGAATCTAACATAATGCTATTTGATACAAAAAGAGCAAAACAATGAAAGAATCGGTTGATTAACTAAGCAACACAGTAGCACCCAATGTAAAGTGTTCTCCGTCACAATCGTATGCACGTTGCACAAGATCTCTGGCTCTTTTCTTTATTTTAATCGTTTTTTTACTCAGAGCGTGGAGCACGTAACGAATAATAAGAGTGCGGTGTACGCGAGCTCTCGAGGAAAAAGGGGGCCGACTTAATTACGAGGATATACGAGGCAGCGAAACATCGGAGACAATCTCTCGAACGCACGATCCCTTCGTAGCAATATCCACCTACGTGTGTATCTAACCGTCCCTTCATTCTACCGTTGAGCGCTGAACCGCTTGGATCTCTCTTCGATTTGCATATCCAGAGGCTCCTCTGCCTCTCTCCCTCCTCGCTTTTTTCTCGCTCGCAATCTCGAGGTTGTCGCGGAGACCCCGTGGACCCCGTACAGACTTCCTTGACCATTCTGCAGCGCGAAACGAGCTCGAGAGCTCCCGCGTTTTCGACAACAGTGTGCTGACCGCTCTCATCGCGCGATCCTTTTCCTCTGGTTATCTCTTCTCTCTATCTGCTTCAACAACTACAAGGGAAAATCTCCGCGAACGACAGAAATGCCCGAGAGCTGCGGTTGGCGCCATTTCTCACACCCTCTGGGTAAAACCGCTGACATTACCCGCTCTGGGGAACACAAGATGCGTTCACACCTCGGAGATTTCTCGATTTTTAATACATCAAAAAATACTATAATACTTCCATGACAAAGTACTCTCTGAATATAGACAGGCCAGCATTATTTGAAAGATTTCGATATAAATAAAAAAAGTCCCACAAAAATATTGCACTTATTGCACAATAAGTGCAATATTTTTGTGGGACTTTTTTTTGCACTTATTGCACTTATTTTTTTATTGCACTTATTGTGCAATAAGTGCAATAAAACAAGACGAACATGGAAATACAAGGGATGAAAAATAAATACAAGATTCGTTCACACATCGGCAATTTCTCCATTATTATTATGTCAAAAAATACTATACACTTCAATGAAAAAATACTCTTTGAATAACATAGAAAGCCCAGCATTATTTGAAAGATTTCGATGTAAATAAAAAATAAGTCCCACAAAAATCTCGCTCTTATTAATCGAATAGCTGTAAGAGACAAAATTAGGCGCAAAAAAATAAGACGAAGATGGAAATACAGGGGATGAAAAATAAAGGATGAAAGCGAGAATCATGATTTATGCAGTGGTCGCGGTGTGTAGGACGCAGAATGCACACGCGGAATTGTTCATGCGCTGAGTTATATTATCGCATCGTTGGCATCTTACAATGGAGCAGTGCGCCAACAAAATCCAATGAATATTACGATCCGCGCACACGGGCTCATACTTGAGAAAAAAAAAGGTTTAAGAAGTCTTGAGACTGAGAGAGGAAGAGATATGAGAAAAGGAGAAAAGAACGACACGTTGGCTGCTTATCGCGGGTGCACTTTCGCATAATGTGTCATAAATAGGCGGCTCGCGCGAGTTTTTCTCCCGATCGCGCATCGACTCCGAATACCGCGTGCTCAAACAATAACCATTGTGATGGCCACTACTGTTTATAAATAAGTTGCTTTTAAAGGTGCTTTGAAAAGCTTTTCTTCTCTTACTTTCGCATGTATAAACCGAACGTTCTCAACACTTGGTCTTTAGCACAGAAATCTTTTTTTTCTTCATAAATTTCGTGGTTTTTTAAATTTTTAATGTTCATTCTCCTGATTCGGCCATATACCCGAGTGACGCATGCGAGATCATTGATCGGACGAAAATGACACTCGATCGTTTCTCCCCGATGCGTCATTCCAATAAAATTTTTACTCGCGATATTTCTCCACAAAATCCGAATAATTATTTTCTCATGAGAAAAAACGTGACGTCACATTTCTCATAAGACATAAAATCATGATAATTCGAAACCGCGAGGATGGAAGAGAATTTACGGAAAAGAATAATAACATAATCGTTGACAAGACGTGAATCGCGAATCATAATTTCACGTTAATTTTTCTTCTTAATTTCCCGAGTAGCTTTCGGCTTGAAGATTTCTCGCATTTGTCGTAACGAGGCTGGAGAGACGAGAACTTGAAATTCCCGCAAAGTTCGCCGCGGGCAGTGAAAGCTTCGGCGGAATTCGTTCAGGGAGCAAAATTCGCGAAGCGTGATTGCGCACGTGTGTCGCACGCGCGTCTCTTCCTTGACGAGATACGCCTCGTCGACATTTTTCTTCCACCAGCTGGACTTTTGCGAAATATCGAACCGAACTGTCGTCGATTCTTTTTTTGAATCCTGCTCGCGGCTTCGTTCCTCCGAGTGAAAGCTACAATTACATATGAAATTTCCGCTTCGTAATGATACTCATTTCTTTCGCATTCGAATATGTATACACTTTTAAACGGTATATGTATGTAAGTACTTTTTTTTAAATCAATGAGGTGAAATAATAATTTTTGTATTTAAAATCTTTTCCTTTACTTATTGATTAAGTCCATTTATATTGATACTGGTCTTATTATTATTATTATTATTAAGAGACACAACAAAAATATTTCTCACACTTGTAAAAGTTATCGCGCATTGCGAGGAAATCGCCGGATCCGCAAGTTTCACGAGCCAATCGTTCAATCAATTACTTTTAATGAGTTTTCTCGCAATTAATCAGCGCGCCATTGAAGGCTCGGGAAGCTTCTGTCAAAGCGATTGATCGAACAGCTGCCTCATCCTCGGCGCTCTTTCGTGCAAAAAGATAAATAATTAATAATAAAAAAGAAGCAACGGAGAGAAGTGAGGTGAATGAAAAAAGTTACGGAAAACGTGACGAGAAGTCTCAATTCGTTTGGAAATGCAATTTTAGTGCGTGTACATCGAGCTTGGCTCGTATATATAGAAGAAGGAGAACTTGTAAAGTTACAGTTGGGTGGAAGGTGAATTTAATCACAAGTCCGTCTACACGTGAGTCAGCACCCCCGCTGCAAAGACGGAGAGATTTCTCGGCATCGTCATCTCTCACGAGATAACTCTTCGCACGCATTAAATTCCTCTGGCGAACACATCAGAGGAATAGCTCGCGTTGACTCACGCGCGTGGGCAAAAGGGAATTCTATCGAATGTTACCGGTATATGTATGTAGAGAAAATGCACAATTGTAAAATCAAAACACAAAAAAAGAGAAAAGAGTCGACTTCGTGATGACCATGATAAAGAAATGCATTAAAAAGAGCGAGACTAAATTGGATCACGTGATGAACTTACAATTTATATAAATTTTTTGATTTTCGGTTGTTTCACCGCTGGAAGAAAGAAGCGAAAATTTCTCAGGGTAGAAACGAGCCTCGAGGACATTGTCGAATCTGTAATGCGCGCGAATCAGCGACGTTGAATATATTAGCGACGATGCGTCGCAGCTAACGTCGCAAATAATGTACGACGTTGCCCCGCGGGCTCGCATTTAATACTTAAACGTACCGGGGCAAAATTCTCCCCCTTGTAAGCATCGTTTAATTGCCCCGGATACCCGAGTTCTCCCTGTGCCACACCGTAAGTGGCAATAGCCGTGAGAAGATGTCTCGAAATTGCCATCCTCTCCTGTCTCCTCGACAAGTTACGGCAAGGCTTCCGCTTAAATTCAAATTGTTGACGTCAATGCCTTTCTCAAATATTCTTACTTGTCCAGATAACTAAAAAGGAAAATGTCTCTAATTTATATAATAATTGAAGAATTATATTACAAAACAGAAATTTTGATAGCTAAGTTACAAAAAATTCGTGAAAGGATTTTAAAGAAAATTCCAAGCTTCTCCTGGAGCCTGATCAACGCGACGTTCGTGAAACGCTGTGCGGAAGGTTGCCAGAATTCAGGCGCACCTTTTGTAACGCTGCCCCTCGCTCAAGTCCTCCGCCAGTTTCACCCAATGGAGAAGAATTGTGGTAAGATTGTAAAAGAGCTTAACGAATGCGATTTGGAATTTCCAGTCACGTACGCAATAAAAGAGGATGTGCGGCAAAAGAAATTTTCCGAACAAAATGCACTTTGCTCCAAGAGATTCGAAATCGCATACGAATGCTCGAACGCTCTCATCGGTCATATTATAAAAATGATACGGCACTTTTAGACAAATAACTTTATATGTGTATTTTTAATAATTAATTATAACCAGACGATTGATTTTGCAATCATTTAACTAAAGGAAAAAAATACAGATATCACTTTATTTATGCGAACATGAATGGAGGTTAAGAGATAGGTTGAGGCGTGGGAACGAGGTTGGAAAATCCATAAATCCGTTAAGAGACTCGGTTATTATCGATGAACGAATAATTTGAGCGATCGCGAGAGTCTGGAGACTAATTTGCTCGCTCGCGCATTGTGATGAATGATTTTGCTCAAATAAGTCGCCCGTGTTGAACAATTTCCCCCCTTCTCTCTGTCGCCCAGTGTCACAGGGGAGAGAAAAGGGTTTCGTCGTCGCTCACACTTGGTGCATGTCCCGATCATTTCAGCTGTAGGGAGCTGAGAAACGGGATCACGGAAACTACTAACCCACAGGAGCGAGGGAGAAGAAGATTCCGGAGCATCATGATAAATCACTGTGATGTAGATGGAATGGCAAGAGTTTATAAGTGGAATCGGTTTCATGGGAACCTGTTCTGCGTATGCGAAAGAGAGATTGGTCGTGCCCCGAGAGAGATTGGCCGCGACGTCATTTGTCATAGGCTGTCTTATGCATCTCCCCTAATTGTACCAGCACCCCCAATTATCCGGTACTTAAATCTAATTCGCGTGATCGAGATTTTTCGCGTGATTGAAACGTGATCACTCGGAATATAGTCATACTTTGAGTTGAAACAACGCCAACGATGAATTAGAATTATTACCTGACATAAATTTTTGACATTGAAAAAAAGTGTCCGCGTCAGCTGGTACTCGTTGAAGCTTCAACCTATCTGGTCTTGCGAACTTTATATTTTTCCTTCGTAGGTGTATAAAATTCGTTGAAAGGACATATCACGTTTCCTGGCAGCTACTGGTATACACTGCGGCCACTCGATATCTTCTGAGGACGAAGAAAATGGCACAGAATAAAAAATTTTATATAGTGTAAAAAAAATTAATTTTTTGTACCCGCTGCTCCGAAGAGACCATCTGTTGCAGCACGTGGATAAAATAAAATAAAAAATTCCGGTTTTAGGCTCGAATCACAGTTTTTGGGCGTTTTTAGGCTTCACGTGCTTCAGAAACAATTTCCCTTTTAATATCCTTTCGCCCGTTGTTCAACTTCCTCCGCTTGCTCGTGACCCATTGAAAAATCATCAGGTGCACCCGCGCACAAACCAAGATAAAGACTTCGAAACACGAAACAAAGGTTGGAAAAAATTTTTAAAGTTGCGGGTGGAAGGATAACGAGTTAGAAAAAGTGGAGAAAGCCGCAAGATAGAATGTCCGAGAGAACTGGAGATAGAAAGAGAAGGAGAAAGAAATGAACGAGAGAAAAAAGAAGAAGGAGATAGAGAGATAAAGGACTACTGTTGGCTACTGCGGGGAAACGTTGAGCAACACGAGGTCCAATTAAGGGACCGAGGAAAGATCGATCGCGCTTGTATCCTATCTATCCCCATAAAGCGATCACGCGTCCTTTCTCGAGCGTGTTTCAAACGTATAGTCTCTTTTTAATTATAAATGAACGGGATTCAGTAATATTCAGTCTTCACTATGGCGGATTTTCCTTCAGCATCTATCATTATATGAAAAATAAAAAATTTGATCAAATTTTTTATCAACTCCATACTGAATATGTTGTCTCTTTTTCGCTTTGCATATCATCAAGCGTTTCGCACCTTTGTCGTCCTGAATCGTACCTGTATTTGTAGTTGCATTCGACACACACATGATCAAGGATATATGATATAAAATTGACAATTCGGGCACGCACGCTTGCAAATATAGCCCAGCGCGAGGTGCAAAAAGGGCCCAGGTGAGGTTTCCAAACACATTCCTCTCTCGAGCTAAACTGCGCGGATCGAAGAACAATAAGAGCAATCGTTCTGGATAACTAGGCGGCCAACTTGGCGTCGTCGACGATTGTACCAGTTTTTCCAAAGGGTTATTGATACCGCGAATAAGAAAGGTAGAGAGAAAGCTAAAGAAGAAGAAGAAGGAGAGAGAAAGAGACAGAGAGGATGAAGAATAAAATAAAGGAAAAGAGCAGAATATCGTAAAAAAGTACAAGGATCGTCGATCGTTCCCTCTCCGCTTGCCGTCGATTCTCTCTTATATGCATGAGACTCGCCATGAATTTCTTTCGTGGTCGCACGCCCGGCGTGCCCATAAAACGGCCTGCGCGCGCCCGCGCCTCTCATTCTCATCTCTTTTCCCTTTTCTTTTTCCTTTATTTCTTTGACTCGCTCACTCGCTCCCTCTCCCTCAATGTATATATCAATCTATCTATGTATCTATCCTTCTCGGCCGTCCTGACGTTCTTTTTACTGCTCTCTGACGTTTCTTTTTCTCTTTCGCGACATCTCGGTAATTCCGGTGCGTGTACAGCTTTATATGCGCGTTTTTCTATCGAAAAGGAGCCAGTCTGGCTTTCCGCCTCTCGCAACGTTCGACATTCCGGGGAAACGAAAGTTACGGCGCGCGATTCATCTCCCTTCCCGTTCTTTTTCCTCTCTTCTCCGCCCTTTCCACCGCTCCCGCAAAGGTTTCTCCTTTATCCGGCAATTTTGTTTTTTCCTCTTATATGTATCTACCGGTATAACGATTTCTTGCACGTAAATTTGTCCCGGGCGAGCGCCGAGGAGTTCTTTTCGCAAGGTGGACATCTCTCGGGGGAGTCATAGCGCGGAAATCCTCGCGAGAAATCGAGAGAACAAGTTCTCTCCGGCAGAAAATGCACAATAAGAAATCGATGATAGTTTTTCTTCTTGAACGTTTTCAATCTTGTCTAGCCGATATTTCCTTTTACGGACGGATATACTCACCAGGTAATGGTTTTTCACACCATAGAGGAAAATATATATCCGGTGGCGTTATAACCGAATTTTTTCTTGCATTGAAAAAACGAAGGACCAGAAATTGTAGGGAATAAATATATCTAAAAGAGGTCGCGATTTAACAGAGGTAGATAGGTCTAATTGCGTAAGAACAGACCAAAGAGATGTCAAACACGTTCACCGAGCTCGCATTAACATCCTCGGTGCTAATCATTTTTCTCTCTGGTGAAGAAGTTCCTAATTGCTGATGTATACCGCGGACTCCTCGCGCCGAACAAAAGCAGTCTTCCGAAAAGGCGAGTCGTCTTCTCTCGTTGTTCGTTTCTCGGAGAAAATATTCTTCAATATAGTTTTTCTCGCCTCGTCCTCTCGGCTTCGGATATACTGCTTCTTCTATATTTATCTTAAACGAGATCAATGCACAAGTTTACGTGCTAAGCAGCCTAATCGAAGCTCTTTCGTCGTTCATCTCTATCTCATCTTATTCTTATTATTCTCCTCAAATAGCCGTATACACGTCGACGAACGTTTCTCTCGGTCTACAAACAGGTTTACCGAATATTTCGAGGAAACGGGAGGAGAGAGACGGACGCGCACATACTCGAGGAGAAGAAATGAAATCTTTTCGATACATAGCCTCTGAGCGCGCGTTGCTCTCCTCTCTCGTTTCGAAGCAGTAAAACCTCTGCTCCTCGATCTCGCAAACACTTCCGAGATAATTGGAGTAACAAGGCGCGAAACGGGGGAGAGGGAAAAAATCCTTTCTTATCCAGAGAAACGGAGTATTACTTTCGCGAGTCAAATTATCGTACAGTAGAGAGCGAGAGGAATACGGAGTAATTTCGAAGGCGGAGTACACGCTCCGGAGATACAGATAACACACACCCGACAAATAAAGTTCCTACTAGATGTGATAAATTTGCAATAATTTTCACAGACACTGGGAAAACGCGAGGATAAAGAGCTCGGAAGCATTATTTTAATAACGATCCACGTTCAGTTCCAGAAGCGTAACTCCAAAGAAATCACGCTCCGATCGAATGAAAATCGTTTTCTCTGGAGATACCGCCGCGTCATCTTCGCGGCAGTAAAATCGCACCTCCTTCCACTAGGAGAAATATAAAATCAAGATATTATTTATAGCAGAGCGCACAGACTGCATGCACGGTTCTTATTTCTCCTTTTTCCTTTTTATATCATCGTGATAAAAAAATCGACTTCCCGTTTGACGCGTCTCGTTTATATGCGTTACGTCCGAAATGTCCTGAGTCAATATATATCACTTTGATTTTTTTTTCTCTTTTACTAAGTCTTGAATGATTTTTTTCTCTCCGAGGAGAACAAATTTTCGCTCGAACAATATTTTTTTAGTGCTAACCAAAAAGACGTTTCGTTCGTGTGCCACCTACGCACGTGTCGTAAATGCAAATTTAAGGTATAGCCATTACATTCGGATACGTTCGATTGTGCACGCGTGCTCCTCTACCACAACGATCGTGAAATTTCTTTCTTCGAGCCTTCATGATATATGTATATATTCTTACGTACATACATATGTATATACAACGCTACATTTATATGCGTGTCTGTATATAAACATCAAAGTTTTGGAACGTTTTCTCGCCTCGAATTGCGCGTATATACCATGATAGAAAAATATCGGAAGACCATGACGTTTGTGGATAAAGACGTTCGTATCATTTTGACATTCAATTGCTTTCTGTCGTGGCCGCACGGTATAAAATTCAACTAAAAACGATATACAATCCAAGTCCTTCTTTCTCTCCTTCTCTTTCTGTCAAATATATTGTAACGCTGATTCTTATTTAAATCTAAAACTCATTTCTACTTCAGTCTAATATACTTTATATCCGATTATATAACTCGACGCTCACACTTAAAACGCGACAATCTATTCAGATAGGTCTCTCGATTTCCAGGTAAACTTGGAGAAAAATTAAGACATTTGTATATTCGAGTATTTCAAACGTAAATATAACGTTTCTCCGTTATCTCTCGAACTCTTGGATAAACATAAAAATTCTCCGATTGGAGCACACGCACCGGACCCCGTGGTTTTCCAACCTCTCACGCCTCTCATTACGCATATACAACACATTTTTTTTTCTCTTCGGTGGATTATCAAAGGTCGAAAAAGATTTGAGGAGAATTTTTTACAGCGTGACTTGAATCTCTAATATAAGTCAGGTTGTAAAAAAAAGAGTCCAGCCTTGTATGAGAATTTATGATTTAAGAGGATGAAAATTTGGGAGGAAAGTCTTTGAGTTACTTACAAATAAATCTTTCGATACTTTGAAATTTTTACGGGCGAAACGACATAACTGCTTGGTATGCAGATGGTATTCGCGGTCTCCTCGCGATCGCAGTCCTCCGAGGCGAAAAATGAGAGAGAAAAGGAAGAGCCGACGATGAAGACGGTCTGAAAAAGACGACCCGAAAAGGAATGAGAATCGTGAACGTGTCAAATTATTGCTAAGTATGCGACGGTGCCGAAGGGCTTTTATGCAAAGGCAGAAGAGCTGCAGGCTCTTCGCGAAGCGGTGAAAACGATCGTTCGTGTATTAACGAATCTACGCGCTGGAAATGCCCCGAAAAAAGTTATTTCTGAGGAGACACCGCTCGTCAATTTATACCACTCGGGAGTTCATAGTTGCTAAACAGTTTGAAAATTGCAAAGGCGAATCGGTTCGCGCGCTAACAAGCTAAACGAAATGGCACGGCGGTGAGAAGAATTATTCCGAAAAGAGAAAAAAAATCCAAAATTTCGTTATGCATTCATATTTCAGCACAAAGTTGAAATAAAATAACGAAAACGAATGCACAAAAGAAGTAACGTCTCCGATGTTTTGAACTATTTTAGTGTGTTAGAGAATTCAGCGTGTGTTAAAAAATTCAGGACTTGTACAAAAAGTTCTCATTCCACTTCACTTCTATATGTATATAATCTTTTTTTCGGAAATACATTTTTAGAAGCTCGATCAGGTACACACCATTGTCTTTGTATGAGCCGAAATATTCCAAGTCTTATTTTATATTTTTGCATACACTTTCTCCTTTGTGGACCAAACACAATGAAGGAAAACGAGGGGCGCGGCAGCTCCGTGTAAGATGTTACAATAAGCAATGAAGGGAGTAACACCCTGGATTTACATAGTTTTTAGCATTTCAGCAGTTAGCATAGCGAACTAAAGAAGAAATTTAAAAAAAAATACGTATTATTTAAAACTACAACGAATCCAACTTATACTTTGAATATCTTTGAATAAGTAGATTCATCGAAAGATGACAAAAGACATTTTTCGTAGAGCGTTCAACTTCTTACCAAAGTATGTTTGGTTCACAAAAATCTGTTTATTTTTCTGAAATGTACAAACTTATTTTTTCCCATTTTACTCTATCAGGAGATCGATATTTTATATTATGCAGGCTTTATTCACTTTTGAATCCCATTGAAATTATTAGAAAGATGCTCGCATCAGATCGCCTCTCAAGATTCCAAATCAATTTTTTTTTCCTGTGTTATTCAAATAGGAAATAGACATTTGCGTTGAGCAACCCCTAGATTTCGGGCTGAAATTTAAGCAGGCATCTTTTTTTACATGAAGGTAACAAATTCTGAGTAAAGAAGAAAAAAATAGTCGATATTTTTCGAACAGCCTGATGTATGGACATGATCAAATACGAACTTTTTTTCTGTAAAAGTACAGGAATATTTTGTATTATCTTGAATGTCTTAAGAAAATCCGATGATTCAACCAGATACATAGGAATTCAATATAAAAATTTATGTGATAAGCATTTCTTCCCCGAATACATTAGATGAGAATGTAAATTGGTTTAATTGGAAGTTTGAAAAGAAGAAAAAAGAGCATTAATAGACTCGTGTAAGAAAAACTAATGAAAATCCCAAAAATGCCGAAAGCAGGAGCATTAATTCAAAAATAACGACTTCGTTAGCGCAGGACGGCAGGTGAGTTGAGAAAAATCCGTACAGCCGGATTTTTAAGTGACCATTGAAAATTTAATGCTCTTTCTTCAGCGGGTGGACGGATATAAACGCGAAGCGAATGGACACGGGTGTCAACGTAACTCGTAATTCTCTTATTATAGAGAGCCCGATGAGTTTTCTAAGCTGTTGAGGACTCAGGGCGAACATCACGGGAGCATAACAGACCGTTTTTCGAGTGGTAATCTTTTTGGCTACTCAAAAGGAAGCGGGAAGAACATCTCGGCAGGACGCTCGAAAAATCAGGTGCGGGTGTGGAGAGCTGGCTCGCGCGAGTAAATGAGGCATTCATTAGCGCCGATTAAGATGCTCCAAGCGCGCCACCGTTCCTCGCCGCCAGTGACGACCGAGACATGGACCTGGAGACGTGATACCTTGAAAGAGTTAAACGTGACTGTCGGCTCATTTACTTTTAGCCATGGAATAAATTTCACACAGTTCGCTTAACCAGACGATTTTTACATCGATTTACCACGCATTTGAATTTCCTCCTTTTTTATCGTGAAAAAAAGAAAAAATAATCATTTATTGGCTTATAATAATGTGATAAAAAATGCAAAAGGTGTTTTTATTCATTTTTCAGTCACCACTACCGTAGAACATATTTTTATGATAGTTCTGAAAGTACTTTAAAATTGTAAGACTAGTGAAAAATGGCACAAAATTATATACCGAGTTCATTCATCACAAATAGGCTGTCTCATTTACATTCAAGCCAGCACTTCTTACCTTGTTTTGCGAGTCCGAAAAATACTCGTACGCCCGAAGATACACCGACCCTTCGAGCTTTTTGGCGACCGGAGTTTTGGGCACGTAATAAGTCGATAATAACAGTAATGGTAGCGATAAGCAGTGGACTAAACGCCCCTAAACGAGGTCTAATTGTACAGCCTCACCCACCCCCAGATTGCAGAGCTAAATGTGCGTAAACTCTTTTTATTCTTCCTCTCCTCTCGAACTTTCTTTCGTCCAACGTTCAACCATCAGAAATTTACCAAAATACCCCTTCTCGAAAAAGAGTATCCCATTTATTCAGTATCATTAATTCATACATTTTAAAGAAAATCGAAATTCTGGATCATTAAATGTAACGCTACTTTCAAATTACTCTGAGTATAAAAATGCAAATTCAATTACAATAAAAATGATACAATTTTAGACATGAAACAGAAAAATCAATTGATTCAGAAATTTGACGTAAACATGTAAACTCGTGATGATTATCGATTCTTATGGTATCAAAAGTCCACAAACAAATTCCAAATCGCCCACAAAGAGGTTTCTGCGCCTCCAGTTCCAATGATCACCTCACACGGTTGAAAATAATTATTCCAAATTAGTTCTCTTCTTTTTTGCAACTATCGTTTGTAAAGGTATTCGTTATAGTCGAATAAATTGCGTGCCACTAAGTAAGGTAAGCCAGTTTGAAAATTTGTAGTTTCAGAGATTCACACCTGCCCGAATGTTCGAAAATCACGAGGGAGACACACACTTATAAATAAAAAATAAAACAATTTGTCGAAATCACCTCCTATCTATAATGCAATACGGTGTCGGGGCATGGTGCCTAAAAACTGGAAATTATAAAGTGTCGAAAGAAAAAAATCATTGGTGAAAGAGTAACGGAGGGAGAGCAAAAAATTGGTCTTTCCCCATGATCCGCTGGATCCTCACGACACACTTCGCTGATCCTCATTATCAACGATTACCTGATATTACTCTTGTATTTAGGGCTAAACACGCACTGAAGGAGAGCATTCATGTCTTGAATAACGAAACGTGGCCGAAGGGCGAGAAGCAAAACTGATGCTTCGATATTTTCTTCTTCTCTGCACGTACGATCCTGTTGACGCCACTAGCGATTAGAATGCACAAAAATTCACGAACCTATTGAAATTTTTTGCATCATGTTTATTACTGTGTATCAATTTTTTATGGGGCTTATTCCATAAGAGAAAAAGTACGTTTGTTTTCTTCAATTTTTCATTGATGTTGGCAGATCTGACGTTTACAAGGACAAGATTCAGATCTTTTATTGGACAGCAAAAGGAAATAAAACTGTCATTCACGCACGTTGCCAATCACGGCGTGCGGAAAAGTGAAGATAGTGACGAAATTAGCCACTTCGGCAACATAAAACTGACAGTCGAAAAACGCACTTTTGAAGCAAAAAATGAAATAAGTTTTTCTTTTATTTACTTAAAAAGATTTCATATGGGAATGAATCGAAAGATTTTTGAATGCTTGATGCATTCCATGAACATTAACGCAATTCGATTTTAGTTATGATAATTTTAGATAATATGGAAACTTTTTTTAAATTTAGATAACCTTAATAAAAGCAGATAACCTTAATAAATCTTAACGAACAAAAATATAATTTTTCTATGTTGATGATTTTCTACATTGATGTCGTACAATCAATTCTAAATCGTGCAACGAAAATCATTCGAACTCGAAAGCTATTCTAAAATATAATTTTTCTCGAAACTCGAATCACGCATTTCAAATTAATGACATCGGTGAGATGAAAAGAAAATTTGGACTGAAAGTGGAGTCTTTCGGCATGTGCGTGTGTGTGCGCGTGCATGCGTGTATGTGTAGGTTGTGCCACTAAGAATGGAGGAAGAAAAGAGAAGAAAAAGAAAAAAGGGGTAAACGGCGAGGCTCAAGATCACCGTAATTAAAGCAACCAGGCGCTAATGACGAGACGATGAGGTGAGCGTTCGCCTGTTGTGCGTATATCTAGACCCTCTCTGGTAATCGTCTCTCTCTCTCTTTCTCCTTATTTCAAAATTCTCTCCTGTACTCTATTAATCGCGTTCATTCTCCGACCGAATTCACCGTGTATTATTCTTTTTTTTTCGTTCTAATCTTTCCAGTTCCGCATTAACTCGGATGACTTGGATCGATTTTTTTACGTTTTCTTCCTTTCTCATCATTCCCGAGATAGGATCCTCCCAACACGAAATTTGGCAATTAATTTCAAATTATTTCGACGATGAGAGCATAATTGTCGCGTATCGTGATGTCAATACTCTTGGACAACTATTGTCTAATTAGAAAATAAGTAAGATACAATGTCTCCATACGAAGTAAATATAACGGAAGAGAAGTCCTCAGCATTCCAGAATTTCAATAAAAAGAAAGATTATCATCGGTCAAACTTGCATTTCGTTATTTGTGCAAAACTTGACTTATAGAAAATATATCGAGGTTTTTCTAGATTTCATTTTTACAAGAACATTCCAACTTTTCAAATGTATTGGCAGAAATATAAATAAATTTGTTGTTCAACAATTAATTAAATTTATAAAAAATGCTTTAGCTACGATATGAATGAGATAATTTGTTTAACACATGATCGAATAAAGATACTTGAAAACAAATATTTTCAAAAAAATGTCATAACATTTCGAATTTTCCAACGAAGATGTCACTCTGCCTTTGAAAAACTAAAATGGTTTTCATTTTCGTTCCTTCTCTGTCTCTTTCTCTTTTTCTCTCTCTCTCTCTTTCTTTTCCTCCTCATCGAGCGAATAATTTGCTCCAGGATCGAGATTTCATTGTGCAAGTTTCAGTCGCGTGGAGCGCACGTCCTCCCACTCTCATACTTTCGGTGCTCCACAGCTGCTCATAATCCCGAGCGAAGGGATATACATTCGATTCTCTGGGTCTGCGGTGAAAGAGCACAAAATCTTATCGTAGGACCATCAGCGATCGGAACGATCGATATATCTAACAGGGGCCCGAAGGTCCCCGGCGTATGAGATCTTTCGATGAGATAGCAAAGTCTGCGGTGTTCGCGAGACCACACCAGGGGGCCTCAACGAATTCTCCCTTCCTTGGATTTTACCCCTCGCCCAGTATTGTGTTTACTTCTCGTGTGCGAGCCTAGACTGGATCATCCCTCATTGAGAATCTCTACATTACACTTATAACTTTTATACTCTCGCGTACATACACACTCATTTTCAAACATCTCAAAGTTTTCTTCGTCCTCTTCAGAATGCGCAAAGGGTTTGTTGAAAAGTTTCGTGAAAGGAACGATTTTGTACTCAAAAAATATGGAGTAAGAAAATAAAATATTTTCTAAAAAAGTGTTTTATTATTTAAAAACTTCAAAACTTCCTTAGTTTTTTCTCAACTCAAATCCAAAACTCCAAAACATTCTTCTGCATTTGTCAAATAAGAGTAGAGTACATTGCATCATGCATTTTATTTAAAAATAAAAAATTTTCAATGTTTTGAAGTAACAAGTTTATACTAATTCCATGATGAGGTGTTTTCCAAAGCGTCCAGAGTATACAAACTGTTAGAACGATACTATACCTGCTGTTTATTTTGATACTTCGAAAAGTTTACAATCTAAGATTATAATCAGCGAGAAATGACACAGAGTTTTTGTACTTTTGAAGAAAAAACGAGATAGTCGCATGCAATGGTGAAACGTCTAGGGATTTCCTTCTATCTCTTTCCTATCTAAGCGATCACAATCCCGCTTGGGATCAGTATAGATCAGCGATAAAGGTTCCGTATATATAAGCTTTTCAGCCAGAGAAAATGTCTGCTCTACTCTGAATAGTTGAAAATAACTTTTTCGCGTTTCATTGAGGAAACAATATGCCACGTGCCTTTGGATATACTTTCGTGTATAATTTGAATGAACAATAGATCTGCTAGAAATCAATTATTCAATTCCAACGTGCATCGGCGAAAAATCCTAAAATTTTACATAATTTTTCAACTATATTTTGAGTGAGTTCACTAAAAAGATACTTCTCATCGAAAAAGTGATCGAAATCATTTGCTCTTTGAGAAATTGATCTGGAGTCGAGGAAAGAGGGATTTTGTACAAAAATTGTATGCACACTCGCTCCGTACAGTATGTGCTGTGTAGCATTGACAATGACAAATGGTATTACGGTAGGTAATAAATTTATCGATGAATCGTCCAAACGAGAGTAACACGAATGGAAGAAGAAATGTGAAGGTTCGGAATCGACGAACGTATAGGTTTGGAGAGATGAGGGGAAAAAACGTCTCAACCGGATCATACAAAATTAATTCGTCGTACGGTCGAGTCTACAAGAACTTGGTACCAGAAGGCGAAATATACACACAGCCAGTTGCACTTGCGGCTGCATCAATATTTATCATTAAATATAAGATTTTTGATGACCGGACAAAAATTGGAAAATTTATGAAAGCGAAAAGAGGGTCGCCCAATATTTCAAACTCTCGAATGAACCATTTTTTCCCTCATCCGGAGCAGATTGAGGTTTCATTTAAAACATTGTTCTCCTTGATACAAAAATTCAAGAAATGTATCGAAAAAAATGAAAGAATCATTTAGTATTAATGGGGACCTCGAAGAACATTTTCGGATTTCAAAACAGTTTTGAACCTTCAATTGAGAAAGCTAAGGTGTATGAAAGTATACGATAAAAAACCATAATGAATATTAAAATGTATATTACGAGAGCGTTCACTGATAATGCCTGTAAGCGCGATGTCACTCCTTTTATTTTCTACCCAAACTTTTTGCTCGGTCTTATTAACCAAATTTGAAGTAATCTTACACATTTTCTAAATGCAAATCGCATTAACTCTTTTTGATCGGTCTTTCCTTCTTATTTTATTCTGTGACTATATTTTAGCTTCAATTGGCTAAATTATTATAATCTTACTGCTTGTTTCTGCCAATTTCTCGTCGGAGTCCAACGACGTTTTTTCAACGAAATTTATCTCGCCGCTGGCTTGAATTTTAGTCTTACAATTTCTTAACCGGTAATTTATGAATTCAATTTTACACACTCCTGCCGAATACGTGAACGCCACTATATTTTGATTTGAAAGTTATTAATCATTCCGAATTCTAAAAATGAGCGGTTTCCATTGTTGAACAAATGTCCCGTGATTTTCAATTTCTTCTATTTCTGTACAACCCCTTGATGACTCTTCAGACCGAATGCACTTTTGCTGCCTAAAAAATTGCTAGAGCAAAAGGGAAAAATTAGTATTTGATGATAGGGCTGCATCGAGAGCTATTAGACACAATAAACGTAACAGAGAATGGATTGATCGCTGACTTTCCTTCGACCTTTTTTTTAACGAGTCATTTCTCTATTCATTATTTCTACATAGTCGCTATACGCATACGCAATCTCGTTTTTTTCTGGGCTACATATGAATGCATATTGATTCGTAATTACATTGCGCGAAACATAAATATGCCACGTAATCTTCGATTCATTGTTACAAAATTCTTTTATCAAAAGAAAATCGACATTTTAGTACGAAGGAATATCTGATAAATTGTAAGAACGAAGATTTTTTAAGTAAATTTGTACGTTAGCCGACAAAGGTCCGGAAAGGTTTAATGTATTTGTGGGACGCCCCTGAAAAAGTCTCGAGATCAAATTCTAGAAAGAAGAGACTATTCTAATAATTTTTGAAAGTTTCGGCACAGGAAAGAATCGGTTGTAAATTCAGTGCTTCCTGACAATCGTGAAACTTTGTCGTGTTTTTGCCCTTTTCTCAACGAAATTATATCACGGTCAGCTTTCTTCTTTGATGCTTGCGAAAAAACGTATCCGCCGAAAATAAAAATAGCAAAGAAGAGATCGACCACTTCGAGACAAGGAAATGTTCTGCTCGCCGCAAAATACTAGGAAGTGGCTCAGAAAAAAAGAGAGATTGAACAAAGGAGGGATTAATGCCGCTCGTGCCCTCGAAAAATTTACATCTTTTGTCCAAGCCTAAAATTTGGTACATTCGTGCATCGATTCGGTTATTTTATTGAAATTTTGAGATTTTCAAAATATCTCTCGCTAAAAACATTTTTTCCGTTGAGGTAGAAAAAGTATTTCGTAGTTTAAAAAAACAGATTGTTAACGATATGGTAAAACCAATTGAGTAATGCCTCGTTAAATTCTCCTAATATTATGATCGCAAGGATAGAATTTACACAATTTGCATAAGCTTATTCTTTCGTCATAGACGTCACCTTGTGAATTTTCATACATCGATTGTCATTCAAATTCCCATGAGAATATATTTCCGTGATAGTCATGACAGTGAATGATCGATAATTCACTGGTAATTAATCAAGCATGAACAAGCTCCTGTAATTCTTAATCCTTTTATACACCCGGACTGAAAAAATCCGTTTATTACATTTGAAAAAATCAGAATACTGATTATATTTTTATACACGGGAATATTCATAAAAGCAAATCAAGCGGTTTTTTTCTCCACAGCAGGTAGGGAAATGGAAATCAAAGGATAATATTATGTGCACACGTGTCTGAGGGCAGACATTTTTTTGCGGCTTGCTATTCAACAAATTTTGACTCTGGGAGCTACTTACCTATAAACAATTTTTACTACGTTTTTGTTAAGGTGATTTCGTACGGAAAATGAAAGACATTAAAACGTAAAACATACACGGATTCGAAAAATAATCGGAACAGAATAAAAATTGAAAACAAAGTTCGTTCCTATTTATACATATATATAATAAATACAATTTTGTTTTTTGATTGCACGAAAGTTATATGTAGATGAAAACTTTGAAACAATGATATCCATCACGTATTTTATGTTTAAGAACATCCTTGAAAAATCTTGACACTCTAATGATAGTCAGCACTTTTTGCCGCAACACCTCACCTCGCCTTCGCGCTTATGCAAATGGGCTTTCGAATTGCAAACGTAGAAAGGGTTTCTCAATTGAAATCTTATAAGCATGTTCAAATAGATATTAACAAGTTATAGTCACAAATTTTCGGAAAAACTAATCTCTATGGGATTATAAATATGAAAGTATAAAAAATTATTTTGTAATTTCTTTTTAAAAAGGTGGCATATGCTAAAATTTTTATTATTTTTTGATTTTTAAATTTAAAGAATTTTATGATCAGTCAATGCAAATTTTTCGTTTTCCAAGAAAAAGATTAGGATAAAACATTGATAGTTCTCGGGGTCCTTGAGTCAAACTTATAGGAATAAATTTATTTTTAGGCACGTGGTCCATTTTCATAAATGCCGCGCGATATTTTGCAACGGATTATAAAGATTCACTCCCTGTTATTTCACTTCTCGGAAGATTCGAGTGAAACACATTTGCCAGATTAGAGAAGGATAAAGTGGATACCTCAATTTTCTCAAATTGGCATGAAATCTTTGATACTCTGGTCTCTCGTAGATATTTTTAACAAGAATCGAACGCTTACTTGTGTGAATAATTTTATCTCGAGGCTCGGGGTTTGGTAATCGCCGAATAATGAGGAATAAATGCGACACGCGTATCCTTTTGTTTCCAACCGAAAACAGGCTCGTCTATTTTTCTTTCTCCAGAGGCGTCACTCGCGTCCCTTTTCTCCGAGATATTCCCGAGTGTACAAAAGAGACAATGACCTACGGCAAACCACGTAATTGTCCCAGATTATAGACTTTCAGGGGAAAGATCCTCACCGCTGCGATCCCTCGACGGTCTCTTCGACAAGAAAAAAAAGGATACAAAGAGAGAAACAAGAAAAGAGCCGTTCCTTCCGTCAGAGGAGCGATTTTCTTGCACCGGTAATTAGGACGCAAGGTGCAAAGCTGGAAAATCTTTTACTTCTTCCCAAAGTTTTTCTTTCCTTCCCTTTTTTTCTTCCCTCTATGCCTTTCACGATGTAATGGTAGGCTGAGTAACCGGGCACCAGCATCAGCCACCAGCGGGCTCGTCTCACCGTGGCGTAAGCGTCCCGAAAAGCCGTAATTGAATCTCGGTCCGTTTCATGAGACTCACGCACTTTCGAACAACATCATAAACGCTTACAAGCTCTTCCGAAAGTGGATTATGAGCGGAAATGAAACATTTCGGCGGAAAAAAAGAATATAATGATTTCGGAAAAGTGTCGAGTAATGAAAGTTAAGAAAAATGTTCCAACGAACATAGCGATACATGTATCTATTTGGAGTTCATCGTCAATTAATTGTCTTGAAATTTATTTATAATTTCTATTGTTGGTTTTTTGCAGCGAGGTGACAAATGAAGGAAAAATGTTGTGTCTGCTCTGAGCCATAATGGAAGCGTACGTTTGTGCGCTTTCATCAACATCCGACATTTATAGGTATTTCTCGCGAGGTGTGTCAGAAGTCTGTCGAGCAAAATCGTTTGACCGGGTCTCGGTCAACTAAATTCTACATTCCACTTATTTTCTGACGCGCACCCTGTAATTTCCATTTCGGAAAAGGGGAGGAATTTCCGTAAATTGCCGATTTCGCCGCAGAGGACGGGTCGGGTAAGAATTTTGCTCTTCCATTCGGCAGAGTATATCTCATCTCGTATTCTGCTTTCTCGCACAACAGCTTGCAGGCAGTGCCTCGAAATTAAAGTGTCACGGAGCGTGGGCATGCCTGCGAAAGCGCTTTTCCGAAATATAATTGCCAGTGTCGTTAAACGCGTTTACGGGGTCTACAATCATCCTACAATTGCCACAGAAAATTGCAAAAACATACAATTTTGAAAAACCGTTCTGAAATTCCCAACGGCACGGAGCGATCGCTTAGCTCCTAATTATTATTTTTTATTTTCCGTTTGGGATCATTCCTTTCCGCTGATGACAAGAATTATCTGGATCCCACGCGACCGTGAAATAGACCGAGATTATTGTGCAAAAGCGAGATTCGAAACTTCTCAAATACCAGAAACGCCCACGCACACGACTGTAACAAATTAGGATTAAATTATTGTTATCTTTATGTTTTCCGTTCCTAATTATTTTTCACGGTGTTCGTAACGCATATAACGATTTTAATAAACTTTATTTTTAATTTTCTATTTTCACTCAAAAAAGAACTTTTTTATTGATATTATGTAGACACAATATACTCGGTGTCTGCCGGTAAAACGGCAAAGGCTGTAATCTAATATTTTGGTACATCGAAGCCATGTCTATCCGGGTGGCTTGGACCAATGAAAAAACGTCCGAGGGAAAATAGTATCACTTAACGTCGAGGGTACCGTGCCGCTGCACCGGCTGGATCAAACGAGAGAAATACGAGACGGGATTGAGCCTCGATGTTCCGTTTTACGAGGCACGCGGTCATCCGACTTTTTAAATTTTTTTCTTGCCACGCGTACGACTCTTCCGATCTTCATCACGATGGCAAACGATTTCGTAATGATTCTTTAACTGAAGAAAAATCTTCGAACATCATGGACCACCCGTGAATGACAAAACTCTTATAAAATGTGTTCATCAAAGAAAAACCTATTTATGAACATGAAAATTTGTTTTTATTAAAAAAAAGTATCTTAAAATATTTCAGCGAATTAAGGAAAATAAATGAGCCTGACTTGGAAGAGAAATTTCGAGAGGATCGTTTGCTGAGAACGGAAAGGCCGCAAAGCGGAAGAAGATGAAGAGCGAGAGGAACGCATATACATAGGTATATTTATATATTGTATAAGGGAAAGATGGCCTGCGGGCGCGGGTGTCATTGCTGATATACAACGCGGTAAGTACGTGATAAGTAGAGCCCATAAATTCAGGTAATCAGACGAGCCGCCTTGCTCTTTTCACCAACACACACCAAACTTTTGCACATTTCCAAACTCGATAAATACGTGAACATAAATCTGTTAATATCTGCAAGCGCGAATAAAAAAGCTGAAAAAAATTTTGCGAATAAAATTTTTTATAATTTTTTCGACGATGAAAAAGTCTCACGATAAAAACTTTTTTTTCCATTCGAGCGGTGTTTTATATATTTTTTTCACATTAAAAAAAACTCCCCTCTTTCATCTAGACGATGTATTTAGAGGATTGACTTATGAGCAGGGTGAAATCGGATGTGGTCGTAGCAATCATCACGTTGCTGCAATTTTCGGCAGAGAAAAGTGGAGATGCGTGTAAAATAATGTAAGGTGGTTATAGACGATCCGGCGAGATGAGGCACCTTGTACAAAACTCAACTTTAGCACCTTTCGATAGGCAAAACGAAATAGAATTTAATACCAGGCTTCAAGAGAACGCGAGAAGAAGAAGGATCGTATACGTAAATTCATTGGAAAACAAAAGGCTGTAAGCCACGAGCAAACTACTGCCATTTAAACTCTTTTTCTATCGCCCAAATTTCACACATGCATATCTCGATTGATTTTGGATCGAAAAGTGCGATGTGATTATTACTTTTTTTTATGCTCCACCTTCAACTACTATTTTTACTCACTCGTTGTTCAGTGTATTGGTCACTTCTTAAATATACAACTCTGAGAATCATTTGTTTATTTAAGAAATAGCATACGGAAACGACGAATTTATTAGAGATATTATATTTTTCTAGTCTATACTCTCATCTTTTAATCGAAACTTCTCTTTTTAGGGAGGGATGACCACCATCTGTTTTCTTCAACATTGTATTTAGGAGGTCAAAATCTGCAACATCCCCCACCCCTCAACTTCTTGCAGGGGTGGTGTTTTTTTTAAATATTTACCGAAACTTCGGCAAATAATGAAACCATAAAGCATGTCTCGCTTATTAACTTTGACATATTTATTTCGACTTGCTCTTTTGATCTCATCAAGTGTCGATAACTTTTCTGTCTCAGTATCTAAAAGTTAGGGCAAACACAAGTCAAGAAGGTCACCAGAATACAGGAGTGTTTATTCTCAAGGTCACAGAATAAAAACCGTTTTTCCCCATAAAACATTGAAACAAAATGATAAGGATCGTTCTTTCATTGATGAAGATCTCAAAATTTTTTGAATTCTAGATTGAGAATTCTTGTTAATTTTTTGACCGGCTCGTGAGATTTCTTCAGACCCCAGAGAATTCGGATTCGCGTTTTATGAATCGGAACTCTTGTCCTTTTTTTAGAAATTTTCCTTCAATGTTTTTATCAACTTAACGTAGTTTTTTATTCAAAACTATATCTTCAATATTCGAAAAAGAAAACAAATATTTTTGTTACATTTGTTACAACACTTTCCAGACAAAACTCCACGCTTCGAGCGTCCAATTTCCTGACACGCACATCAAGGGGCTAAACATATTTTTCGGTGCTAATTTTCCTTCTCATTCACGTGTTTACCTCGACATTTCGAGTATGTAGCGGGTGGCGTGTGCATTTACATTTTTTCGTGGAAAACATTTTTTCTTGGAAAAGATAAGAAAAATGAGAAAGAAAGAGGGAGAGAGAGAGCTTAGAGTGGATAGTGCTTCGGTCTGAACAATAATAATTCAACATCGTTAATCCTGTCGGCACATTAGTAATCCTTAACTTTTATGACCCCGCGGCGTCGTAATATCTCTCCTCATTAATTGCAATTAAGTAAATCCCCGCGGAGCCCGGATGCGAGAGATCATCGAGTGAAGAGAAAAGGTAGAGCTTGCGTGTATATGCGCGCACATCGATGCACCGGCGAACGTATCGCGTTGCACTCAGCATTCCCATTCTCCAAAGGAGCATTTATATATTTAACGTACACCGTATAGCGCGCTAACTTCCCTCCCGGACAAATGTTTATCTTTTTTGTTTTCTTCATTTTATGTCCTTTTAGTTTCGCTCATTTTTTTTTATTCACCCGAGAAATGCACCGACGAGTCGAGCATAATGCACCGAGAGATGCGTCGAAGTACATAGGGTGTCCCAGAAGGTTCTATTTATGAGAAAAAAAATTTCAAAAAGATTTCAAGATGAACATTTTATCAAAAGATTATCAATTTTTAGTGGATTATTTATTATAACCAAAATTTTCAGGGGCAAGGAATTTACAAACAATTATTTGGGAGTTGAGAATTTAATTTTAAAAAATTCCGATTTCTAATTTTTTAACACACCCTGTACACTTCGAGCAGATGCACTGAGAGCTTTTACATGCAAGCGTGCATCTCTGGCTCAAACTTAAACAATGCCCGAACACTACATAATTTAGCTTTAGAAACGATATTGCTTCAAAGTTCAATGTTCCTCGACACTGTATACGCCTCATGCTTCACTTGTTCCATTTCTGTCTCTCTCTCTCTCTCTCTCTCTCTGTGTTCCTCTCATTCCCTATTTTTATGCACTCTTTCTCGTTTCTGAGTCGAAAAACTCACGCAATTTTCTGAAAATTTTTCAAATAATAAAAATTAATAATCGCGAAAATATCTCAAATAAATATTAGAGGTATTAATCGACGTGTCATTAAAAAAAATATACTATAAGTTTACTACATATGGTAGTGGTTTATGGTTACCGAAGAAGCACAGATTCTCGGAAAAAATGTCACACGTACGTCGGAGAACGAATCCCAAGTGATTATCGTGACAGAATCAATTAGCACTTATACAAACGACAGTGAAATTCTTGTCACCATCCTGTATACCATATATGCATATAGGTACCCATTGCAATTACTCTATATACGTATCCGTACTTTTGTAAAGATGTCCCCGAGTATTTTGTCGGTTACGTGATCGAGCCGCGATCGCGTGGCATCCGAGAAGACTGTGCCACTCACCACTTGTCGGTAAATCGACGACGGCGAGACGATGAGTAAAAAAGAGGAGAGCGATGATCGTCAAGAAATTTATATCCTTGGAAGAGACACCGCGGGAGAATTTTATCGACAATAATATTTTTTTGTGGAAGAAAAATTAACCAAACGATTTTTTTCCAAAAAGAGAATACTTTTTTAGTGTATTGTCTTTTTTAGTCAAATTAGTTAAGCTAAAAGTATGGAATACTACCGATTCAAAAGAATTGACTTAGAGGACCCCTTATTTAAAAAAATTGTCGATTTTCTTTAATTAATCGAAGATCAAACCGATTTGCTTTTTAGCTTCAACACCTTTTGAACAAGTTCAAAATCAATAGGTTCATTAAATAATTATACAAGAGAATTTTTTTAGAACATTTAATTTCCTGTAGAAATATGTCGCGTTCATTAAAAATTCGTTCAATTTTCCTGAACCTACGATCTTACATAGTGAAACAATATTTTTCCCCGTGTTATATAAGGCATTTCTTCCGCTAATAGAACAAACAAACAGGTATCGACACAAAATTCTGATACATTTAGAGTATCTAAAATGTTTCTGCACAATTTTTTTAACATTTTTTTTCGATTGATGCGTATTATTCAATTTGCAATTTCCCCACTCATTTAATAATTTACATACTAAAAAAAATTTGATATTCACTAGAAAATTATTTAATAAATTTTTCAGTTGATTCGTTTTGCATACACTTTGATTCTATTCTTGCGAATGGAGAAATGTATTAAAGTATATTTTGGAAGGAGCCTCCGGCTTTCACTGAGTAACAGAACACCACGAACTTTTATTTTCCTTCCTTCATCTGTAATGTATATAGGTAACATGTGAATTTCGCAGTTGCAAAGTTACGGAGCGTTGCCACCTGCGCCTTCGTAGGGCGCTGAGCGCTGACAATTACCAGGCGATCGATGGATCGCCCGGGGTTCGATCCGCGGTAACATCCACCCATAACGGAGTAAAGGATTGTAAGAGAGCGAAACAAAAAAAATGAAATTCCAAGGGCTGAGGTTATTGTCATGAAAAAAGAAAAATAAAACGCAAGACAAATTGTACGTAATTATCGATTATTCATGTATGAGAATATTTTACGTACAATTTTCTTATCACCAATAGATAGTTCGTAATAAGAACTTAAACTGTCGAAACGTTTTATTGTGAAAAATATTTCCATTTTTCTCGATGGTGTCTAAACTTTCTGTTCGGATTATTTTGGTTACTCGAAGATTAAAAAACAAAAAGAAAGAGTGGAAAAGAAAGAATAAATATGTAGAAAAAACCGAAAGGCCATCTTCCTCCGGCCAATACCCACGCAGGGGACATCCATCAAGGAGCCAAAAAGCAAAGGACTGTGTCGAGTAATGGCGCGGCGATAAAAAAAAATTGTAAAAAAACTATTTCGCCCTCTCTCGATTTCTTTTCGAGAGAATTTCTGTCTTGCTACGAGAATCAAGAGAAGAGAGCGCACAGAGGGAAAAAAACGACGTGCAAGAAGGGAAAGCGTAAAGGAATCCAGAGGAAAAGGAAAGAGAGAGAAGAAGATGAGAGACAGATGCGAGGACTCTGAGGCGGTAAAAAAAGGGAGAAATAAAAGCAAAAAAGAAGATGAGCCACAGGACGATTCTCGCGACTTTTATAAAGCCAGCAAAGTGCCACACCGCCACCCACGTGCCTCCTCGAGAAGCGAGAAAATATTCTCGGGGTGTCGTCCGTCGACTCTCGCGCATACCGGTACGGGACGATGCAAAATCAAGAGAAAAGGAGACAGAGATGCAGCTGGTGAATCGATTATTCCTTCTCGCGTGGATTATTTTTTTTATTCTTAGCACGAAGGCGTATCACGATTAAGCGTGCTCCTACCTCGGGACTCTCGTTAAGTCTTTGCCGATCATCCCACGTATTTTCAAACGCATTAATAAATCGTTAAAAATTAATAAATCGACAAAAGACTTGTTTCTCCAAAAAATGATTAATGATTTATCAAAGATTCTGATTGAAATGTATCTATACGGAACGAGATCACCATTTATTCTTAGTTAAAATAAAATATAATTTCTTTTTATTAACAGAATATCAAAAAATTGTGAGTCCTTGTTTCATTCTGCCGAATATTAGACTTTAGATTCCTCTATATAATGATTGAAAATGCGATTATCGGTTGGTTTTCACGAAAGAACAAATTTTTTATATTCCTCCAAAACAGTGTGTTTCTGAACGTTTAATGGAAAATTGTAAATACTATCAACAACGAATGTGTAAATATTAATTTCATGCATATTCTGCTCAAAACTTCCGAAAAAAGAAATCACTTCTGAAGTGTTAAGACTTTTTTTTGTGATTGAAAAAATTCGACATAAAAGTTTAAATAAATAGAACGATAATCCGAATTTCCTGTGGTTTTCAAAAAATGTTTTTGTAACCGCAGGACGATCGAATCCTTGACAAATTTTGGTCGCATCGCAAAAACACTTTTACCTTTTCACATGTACTTTGTACTTCCGCGCACGAAAAAAAGGAAAAAAGACGGAAAAATCTGAAGGACCGTCTTGTGGACACTGGTCAAGTGACCCTCGAGACTTTTTGAATAAAACGAGTAAAGCGCACCTTTGATGCTTCAAGACTAGTGAATGAATTATCACTGGAAAGTCACTCGACGTACACTCCTTCGCTTCTGTTCCCAAAAAGTACACTAAACCTCACCACGGGGTGAAAATCCATTCAAGAGATTTCTCGTATTCTTGAATGGAAACTCGGTGTGCGGGAGTAAGAATACGATTCTGCACGCACAGACTCGCGCGCCAAAAAGTTTTATTCTTCTCCCTTTTTTTTTGTCGAGGATCCTTAAAACGGAAATGGTACTCGCTCGTGTCACAGGTAGTCAAAAAAAAGTTCAAGAATTTCCGAATTCGATTTGGACAGCTGGACAATCCTGAGCACAAAGATTTTTCACCCACTTAAAAATGGCACTAAAAAAACTTTTTACACCCTCGCGAAGTATCTATAAAATAATCAAATAACTTTGTATGAGGAAACATTGATAAATTCAGTCGATAAAAGTAATGAATGAGCAATAAAATAACACTTACAAAACGCTCTAGTGCAGGATGCACTAAATCAAAATAAAACTTCATATTTTTGTATCTGACACAAAAAAATTGATCGTGATATTTTTTTGAAATGTAACTAAATTGAGTGAGAGAATTTTCAAGAAATCCATACGAAGGGAAATAAAAAGAATATTTTCTTCGAGTTATTTTTTGAAGAACCTGTCGATTTTCGAATGGACATTCATCCAATAACCGGGCAATAAAAACAGCAATAACTATTGGAGGGGTCACATGAAAGCCGCAGAGCAGAACCAGAGTCGGAGACACACGCTCTTCCTCCTATTCTCGTTCGAAATGTATCCGAGGGAACAATTACTTAGCGTATAATGCCGGAGGAAAGCGACTCATTGACACTGACTCCGTTTTGTTGCGACTTCCATAAAAGATACACACAATAGAAGGTTCAGCTGGTTAACAAAGTGAACCAAGTGCAGATGGACCATCAGTCAAAAATGAGGCGAGGACATCAATGAACTCAAGAAAAAACGGAGGCAAAAGTCTTTTGCGAACTATCCTTCTTTTCTTGCTCATTGAAATTTTCTTCTTGTTCATTCAACTCCGTTCTAATGCTCCGAAGGACTGTCATCCAAAACTCACGATACACGCTGTTCGGGAAAAGTTATTCAATCTCAAAAATCTGAAGAAGGAATTCCTGACCGTATAAATTCGACATAATGTCATTCCGAGGACTCTAAATTCCGACAAAAGAGCAACCGGAACGCCTCGACCGAAATCCAAATTCAAGTGTACTCAACTTCGAGTTTCCTCGACAATGCGGACCAACGTGACCCTCCCAGAATCATTTATTGAATATACCTTTTGAGAAAAACGGAGTAGGCGGCAAGCTCAACGTTCCAAATGTAAATGGTTGGAAAATGATATTTGATTTCGCTCGAATGACCAATTCCCAACAAATATGAATTTCTTTTTGGAATATTATTTTCAATTCTATTTTCCGATGTATCTATTCCTAAGTATTTGTATTCATATGTGACATTGCTAGACATGATATGAGCTTCCAAGAAATAACATACCAAGAGATTCGAGACATTTTTACGGAGTGTATCGTTTTTCCATATTTTCGGAATGGACATTTTAAAAGGAGTCCCAAGCAAGGAAGTTACTAGATTTCGAAAATGCTGAATGTAGGTAAAGTTAGTCCAGTATCTTTTAATATGTACAAAAATAAAAGTTGTGCTGAGCTGTGCTACTTTGTGCCGTTGATAAAAAGAATGAAACTTGATAACAAAATTGAAATTGAAGTTAATCCAACCATTTTGGAATAACGATAAAAGTTGTGCTGAATTGTGTTCGCCTTGTGCTACTTTTTGCCGCAAAAGAAAAATTTTTAAAAACAATACTAAAAATTTGGGCAAATACAGAAATTTTACGGCGCTAACTAAAGTTTAGAAAAAGTTAGTGAAGCTATATTATCGAAAAAATAAAAATCACGCGCTGCGTTGTATTCGTGGTGTGCATCTTTGCCTAGACATATTAAAATAAACCTGAGATTATGCTGCAGTTCGAAAACTATAAGCTTTGTAAAAAAATGTTTGAAATTCATCAAGGAATGAACTAACATTCTTTTGGATTTTTTGCTGACTGTCGTTCGATCTTTCCTTTCGGCGTCCCCGGTATTTAGCGAATCGTGTTTTATTTCATTTTATTCGAAACTGACATCAAGATGCATATAATCCATAGGTATATTCCAAAAATGATGAAAAACTTACTCAACGAAGCGATTAAATTCCAATTTACATTATATAAATCTTGGAAACCGCGTAAACGAAGTATCGTTACGTTTTTTAAATGCAACGCACTTCTCTCAAGATCTTCCCTTATTTGTCTACCGAATAAGAAATACAAAATGTAAGAAATTCCAATTAAGACGAACGATAATAATTATCTCGAATAACGCAAAATATTCGCGATTCCTCGGAGAGCGCTCTCCCTCGGGAGAAAAGAAGAAAGTGAGTGCGTCCGTTGGCCCGGAGCAAACATTAATCTCTATTAAAAGATGTTGAGACAAACGAGAGGGAATTGCGAACATTCGCAGTGATATTGAAAAGGAACGCCCTCTTGGTACCCCTCTCGGTTCGAATTCCTCCACACATTCTCTTTCAATTTCATATTTGCTTGCGCCAGATGCACTTCTCGCGTAATTTTAATTCTCTTAATCCTCAAGTGAAACTTTGTGATTAAGTTTACTCCAATTAAAATCGCATCTCTTTCTCTTCGATCATGCGTAAACAATTTTCACAACACTTTCGCTTCTTCATTTGCGATAAAAAAAGTTGTTGAGTATATCGCCAATGTTTGTCACATTCGAGTAATTTCCGGACGTTTTCGGCGCACCTGCCTGTTTATGCGGAACGTTCGGGGCGCGAAATAAATGCGAAGGAAAGCAAAGAAGAAAAAAAAGGACTGTGCAGGGGGGAACTCGAAGATGAGACTACTCGTCGCTTGGCCTTGTTTGTTTGTTACGGTTTCCTATCTCCGGGGCTAATCGCGACTCGGAGGACGCTGAAAAAAGAAAGAAACTCGACGATGGTTAGTCCTGATGGAATTTTTTGGGGCAGAAGTGGATCTTGATAGAACGGAGCGAGGGTTGTGAGAGAGTTTTGCCCGTTGCGAGGATTCCTTGTCACTCTCCTTTCTAATCTTTTTTCTTTATGGGGTTTTAGAGACGTGCCAACGAAGATGTCCTTTTCCCCGAACATGACTCTGTCCGATCATCGCGATAGCCCTCATTTTTTTCACTCAAAGTTAATAGAAAATCTATTCATCTTAGAAACTCGATTTTTTACATATTTCAGTAAATTGCTGACTCCTTTTCAGTAATAAAAAATGAAGAATTGTTTTTATTGTTTATTTGTTTTTTTAATACACTTTTCACACCGCATCTATTCCTTCCTAACATTTTTTCAAGAGAAATTCTTTGCATAAATTGAACTGCATAAAAATGAATTTCATCCTTCTCGCTCTCTCGTTGTCGTTATCGCTCACATCTTTAATCAGCTCTACAACGTTCGCTAGCTTCGGGAGATGAGATTTTTTAGCCGTTCAGAAGGAGAAGAGAGAGGAAGAAAATTGTTGCCTTATGCATGAAATAAAAGGGAGAGGAAGAGAAAGAGCTGGAGAAGGCGATGATTGAAAAGTCTATCTTTGAGCAACATCGGAGCTCATCACGCCACCGTTTCAGGGCTACTGTGTCAAGAGAATAAAACCGAAAACTCTCCTCGCTTCTGTTTATTCCTTGGGGATCTTTTCTCTCATGTTTCATCCATACGTTGCATCATCTCTCGCGATCTCTACCACGTATTTTCGTCTCCGCAAGTTCCCAAATGCCAAAAACAAATAAAAAATGTTGCTGAAACCCAATCTCTCGGTTAAATTTTTCATCTTTTATTTTTTCCTCATCGGAAAAAAAGTTGTTCTTGAGTATTTTATTTACAAAGAAAAAGATTATTAGCGAACTGGAAGCTGAAAAGTGTTTTCGAGTTTCTCTTTCTTCGCTCTTTCCGATGACAGTTCCCTCTTGTATTCGGACACGTGAAAAAAAAATGTTTCCATAACGAACGCGAAATTCGATCGCGAGGCCTTTCTCTCTCTTATTTTATGCTTTTTTGAAAAAGGCGTGACTCCGGAGGATCCATTCTTACAGATTTTATTCACCAGCCTCTATTATCAGAGCAAACTGCCCACGCTTGGAACAACAATACGTGCGAAACGCTCAGCAGGCCGTCCGATAAAATTGATTATTTAACGAGAGGAAAAGGGGAGAGAGTGAGAAAGGGCGAGGCCGGGAATAAGAGAGGAGGAAACGGGAGAACGAGAGACTGCCACACGCGACAGGGCCACGGAGACACGAAGGAAACATGTGCTACGCCTAACGAGAACACGAAGTAATAAAAAGGGCCACGATAGAGAGACGACAGAATTTATTTGGTGATTAGTACGATAAGCTCTGGGCTAAAGACTCCTTTCGCTTCTTCTTTTTTATTCCTCTTGTTGCATTTATTCTTTCTGCTTCCGTTGATACTCCGAGTTATAAAGAAAGAAATTTCAATTACACTTATCATAAAATTGAGACGATCTTCCTTCTTTATTGTTATTTCAGAACGACATTATTTTTCTGAAATTTTCAGTTGTTTTTTCAAAAATAGAGAAGAAAATATAATTGGAAGGACTTTGCGGAGACATGATTGTTGACTTTTCATTTATTTTTCATCGGACGTTTACATGGAATCGTTAGTCTTGTCAAAAAGCATCAGCCGGAGTAAGATCTCACGAAGTTGAGTTGGCTCATTTTATTTCTCTTATCTCAAGGATCGGGAGGAACATACGCGTACGCGGAGCTGTGTAACCAAGAGGGAAACGTTCAATCTTGAACGTACAGCGCGTTAAAAAATAAAAGGATAAAGAGGAGGGAGAGAGAGATTCAGACGTGAAAAAGAATGAACGAAAATGAAAAGATTCGTCAAAGTCTCGTGCCCACGTCTATTGCTGAGTGAACCGATGGAAACAGCACCTCTCTCGTTGGACGAGAGAAGCAACATAACCTCGAAGGAAAGTAACAAATGTGCGAGCGAGCCCTACAGGCCAGAATTTTATCTCGTCTCTTGGTCTTTCTCGGTTTTTAATTTTTTTTTCCTTCTTTTCTTCCTCTCAGGCTCACTCGTCTTTGCAGCAAGATTGATCGAGCTTCTTGATTGTTTTAGGTCCCCTCAGACACCTATACGTCGGCCAGAGTCCGCTGAAGGCAGGCCAAATGAGTCAAAGTCCAACGATAGAGGATACACACTCGGAAGAACGGATAACCGAGATATACGTGAAGTTGAATGATGGCTGAAGGTTTAATCGCTTTTCGTATGTTTCCCTCTTTTTATTTTCCAGATTTTTTTCGTTTTTGCTTATTTCGAACGCCGCATTTTGTTTCTTTCATATTTAAAAATTTGTTAATATTTAGTAATCACTCTACGGTGAATATTAAAAAATATGTGAACGTTCTGACAATTTGGCAGAGAGGAAAAGGAACGTCTCGATCGACGAGAATTGAAGGTGCCAGATCGTGTTAAAAGCGAGTCTAGACGCTGTCTCGTGTCAATTTGTGCGCCCGTACGCGAATACGAGCGCAAACTCCGGAATCAATTGACCAATCACAAATAACCATCGTGTCCGTGTCGTCAACGCGAAATTAACGGAAATGCTGATCATTCCGAGAGGGATAAACCGCATTCTTTTTTTATATGAATACACATGCATGTGATAATTTCGTCGCTAACGTTTTTCTGAGGAGTGACAAAGGCAAAACATTTCCTGTCGATGCGATCAAGCTAACAATGAGGGAAAAAATGCGTCAAAAAAACTTGTGAAGGAATAAGAATTTTTTGTTTTTGTTTGGTAAATTCGCTATTTAAAAGCTCTTTCCTGAAGATCGATGCGTATGAATGCTTATAGCCACGATCAAGGATGACTCATTAGGAATCATTGCGTATTCAAGGACGAGACATCACAATAGAAATTCTATTTTTTTCATTTATTTTCGTGCTTCGAATGCAGAAAACAAATGAACAATTTTGGATAATTAATCGGAAGTACATTCCTGTTCAATTTGAGCTGGTTTTTCTTATTATAAATTTTTATAGTTATTAAATAAGATATTCATATTATCATTATAATCATGCAACTCTTCCAGCAATTACAGTTAATGGCTCAACTTTACCTTTTGTTAATGAAGTACGCAATCTGGGTTTTATTTTCACGGCTAACCTTTCCTGGAACAGGCATATTCTTTCAATTTCTAGCAAGTTAAACTTTGCCATTTACAGGCTCATGCAAAGAAAGCACGTGCTTCCGCGATGGTTGCGAAAGTTTCTGGTCATGTCATTGATTTTCCCTTTGTTTGACTACTGCTGCTTAGTAATTAATGACATGACTAGAGAACAAAATCTGATACTTGAGCGTTTACTCAACAAGTGCATTAGGTTCATTTATGATGTTCCTATTGATGATCATGTATCACCTTTTCGGAAGCGTTTGGCCTGGTTACGTGTTGGCCAAAGACGGAAATACTTCATGGGTATTTTGATCTACAAACTCTTATCAGGTGAATGCCCGTCATACCTTTCTCAATACTTCCCAGCTGCATTATACTTACTCGTCGTTCTCCCAGAAATAATAATCCTTCAGTTTTCCATATCAAAACCTGCAATACTACCACACTCTAGAGATCTTTTGCAATTGCCTCCTTATATTTCTGGCAATCCCTACCAGCAGATGTCACATCGGCCTCTTCTTTTGGTGCTTTCAAGAAAAATCTTTTTAGACACTTATTGACCAGCTCAGATGCTGACTGATCTCCAGCTTATTATTGCGTTGTTTTTTAGGAGCTTTGGATTTACTTTTAGATTATGATTGCGTTTTAATTTCAATTTTAATTAGAAGAAATTTATAAAGGATGTGATAGTACGTTATGCTTGCTGAATGTAATTGTATGCGTTTGTGAGTATGCATTCTGCTATGATTTTTGCAATGTTAAACAGAACTTTATGTACCATTGCCGCATGAGAGTGATCTCTTTTACTGTTACTCTTATTGTCACCATACTTCTGCGCACTTGATACAATATGTCTCAAATTATAATTTTATTCTTTCATTACAACTTTTGTATTTTAAACTTTATATTTAATCTTTGCCGAAGGGTAACTGTATCCAAGGCATAATAAATCATTCATTAATTCATTATCATGATAAATCGACAAATGAAAACGTTTTTCTGATTGTCTGACGTAATGTTCATCAATTAGCTTCCTCGCCCTTTCGGGAAAAAAATGTTCGATTTGTAAAAAGTTATTCACTGTCGTAATATGAAGTTGCAGCATGTTTTCTATTCATAAATAAAGTTTTTAAAAAATCAATCCAATTAGAACAGCAACCCCACATCCGTTCATCAAACTTTTTATTTTAATTGCTCATTGTAAATTCTTTTTCTAAAAATTACCTTTTTTTATTTAAATAAAAAAACGTCAAAAAAGTTGTTTTATATGCGGATGCAATCTCAAAGTGAAAGGGAAAATATTCAGACTTTTCAGAGATCTCACGCTTACCTGGTGTTCTCACAAGTTCGCCCGCGAACGGTTTCTCTCGCCACAGAATATGAGGATAACGTCCGGCCACGCTTGCCACAAGAATAGTTAATGTACTCAATATCCTTTCTCATCGAGAGAGAATTACTTTCGTCCCCTAGAAAAAAAAGTAAGAGAGAGAAACGTCACAAAAGTCGACATGCATGCACGATCTCTTGTTTTGTAACAATCAAAATCAAACCATGTATGTTATTACTCTCATGCTGTAAAAATTGACCGAGAAGTCTCGTTCACTTTTTAATCATTTGATGAAAAGCCAAGCCGAGGAAAAATGGTTGCAGAAAATGATTGTACAACCGTTTATAGACTCAATATGAGTCGGTAATAAAAACACGTTATGGGATTCCGATACTTCCCAGTCGGGAATTGAATCTTTTCCTTCTTTAAATATAACACAGGGATAGCTAAAAAGTGGTAAAATATAGCATAGTTACAAATCACTGGAAACATTTTTTTATGACGTCCATCTTGTACCCAATATATGTTCGTAACATATATACGCGTGGGAACATTTTTCTACATCCATAACTTCTTGTTCTCCGAAATCAGTCAATTTACAAAATACAGTCGCAATAATGGATTAGTTATAACATTGATTACCGTGCGGTTTGCAGCTGCATGAAAGATTTACTATTTAAAAACAATGTAATAACAATTTATGGGAGCACCGATAGTGAAAGAAACTGAGGTAGATCTTGGCGTGGATGGGGCAAGTTCGGACCGATTTGCCAAGCGAATGGTACGGAGAAAGCGAAATATAAAAAAATGAGAGAATGATCCACGTTTTCCAATAACGGAGCATAGAGGGAAGAGATGGGCGGCGAACAAGAAGAAGTCGGCAGGATTTCACAATCAGCTCGAGAGACAAGTTTCTCGAACTAATACGGTGATGTGTCGATTATCCTGTATACATATATATATTTATAACAGAAAAAGAAAGCATCAAGATTAATGTAAAAAGTTAAAGAGCGGCATGGACATAAAAAGAAGAGAAAATAAAGGGGAAAAAGAATAGCTCGTATTTTCGTTACGTCCTGTTTTCTCTCGTCCGATAAAGGCGGACGCGAGAACGAAAGACCCGCGCGAAGGACGCGCTCTTTGGACCTCGGGGAGGAAGGTAGTCGCAACCAAAGATGGCAATGAGGAAAAAGGGCGCGCGGGATGCCGAGAGGATGACGAGAGGAAGAGGAGAACAAAAAAATTAAGTAAAATAAACGAAAAAAGGAAGGAGAGAAGAGAAGAGGAGAAAAAAGCAAGAGGTAGAGAGAGAAAGGTGTATACAATCTATACGGTTCCATCTCGTGGCGCGCGCGTGTCCGTCGAGATTCTCATCCGCGAAGCGAGTCAGGACCTAGCGAGACGGGGCCACCTGCCGGCTAAAGGCACCTATATAAAGTTTTTTCGTAGTGGGGGAAATATCGAGGGCCTTCTCTCGATTCTTCGTCTCCTTTCCTTCCTCCCGCTCTCTCTCCCTCTCTAACTTGTTCTCTCTTTCATTCTCGAAGCAAAAAAGAGAGAGAGAGAGGAAGAGAAAGAGGATTTTACTTTGTCTCTCTCGTTCGCCTCTCTCGAGCGCATCTGTATACCCTTCTCTCTCCTTTTAAAATATCGTCTCTTGCTATTCTTTGCTTTTTCCAGCGCAACACTGGAGCATTCTCGCGCGCGGTTATGCTTCCCGACCTCCCGACGATCCTGGCAAATAATTATACACCCCGAAGTATGAAAGACCACAGGAGTCAAACCAAAAAGAGAGAAAATAAAGAGCTGAAAAAAGTCGAGGAGCACCGTGTGCGCGAGGTTAACTTTTAAAGCATCCACATGGGACAACTTGATCTCTTGTCGCCCTCTTAATCAACATTCATAATTCAAAGTAAAAAATTCTCATCGTAACACAACTAATTTCCTTTCCAGGCTTCACAAAATAAGGTACAATTTATATAAAAATTTTGTTTTTCCAGTTGCAAAAATAGTGCATGGAATTGCATGTAAGAAGTTTGCGAAAAATGGATCATTGGAAATCTATATTGTTAATTCTCGTGCGCGCAATTCTTCGACGTGAACCCAGAAGAGAGGTTTTTCTGCAGAGAGAACCCCCGCCAGGTTGACCCCGCGGGCCAGCATCCGCAGTAAATTCGCTCTCCCGCTCCTGGGAGCTCTTCCCTCACGCTCCAGGTTTTTTGCCTCGGTTCATTTTTATTTATTCCTCCCGGAGAGGAGAAGAGGATGGAAAGCGCACGCGCTCCTCGAGAGACCCGTAAATTACGTACTTTGAGAGCATGCAGAAAGGATCGAGTGCATAGGTCAGCTGTGCTCCATAATGACGCGAACCGGAGATGATCTATCTCATAATATCTCACGAGGGGAGAAGCCTATACGTGACATCCTCCAAAGTAACCGCCGAGACTACTTCCAATCTTCAATATTATATCATCTATTTTCTATATACAATTTTATCATAATAATTTACACAATTTTCATCGTAATCCTAAGAAATGTAATAACTTTTCGTGTCATGAAAAATTGAAAATAAAACCGAACATCTGCATCTTCGTTCTCAAAGGATGACGCCGCTCCATCGCAAGATTTTGGAAAAGAGTTATAAGTAATTTTTCATTACTTTTATCAAGATATCGAACAAGGCATTTTTGGAAACTGGGTTTGTTGCCACCATATTTCGTATCCAGAAGATGCAATAACAATTTTAAATACTCCAAAATATGTGCTCCAGCCTGAAAAAAATACATGATTCCTATTCCAACATTCTAACAATTATCAAATTTAAGTCTGATTTCCGAACTCTAATCTAAAAACTTTTTCGTGAGAATTTACCTGAACCGTCATACTGCGAAGTTTTAAGATATCTTGATGTATCTCACGGAATTTGATTCCGGATTGCATATGAGACAAAAATATGACAGATCCATCAATTTCGACCCCACAAAATTAGCCGCAGCTTAAATGTCGGTGTCGAAGGATCGAGAGAATTAACGAGATTGACGATCAAAGCAGAGATCACAATATTCTACATAACAATGAATTCATCAGTTTTCACCCTATTACTACAACCTTATAATCATTGCTCACGAATGCACTATCTCAGAAAGGTATTAAGAGAATATCAAGAAAGGTCTTATATAAATTGAACAGAGAAGAATATCAACGAGACAAAAAATGATTAACGAAGGATTTTTGTGCATGCAATGGTCGCTCGAATCGTCGTTTAGACTTCCGCAACACAAATATTTATCTTAATCCCCGTTAGCATTGAGACTTGAACGTTTGAACTGTCGATTCTTAGACAAATATATACATATAAAATATACATACGCGGATGAACGGACACAGAAAAATAGAGGTTCGTACGGATAGAAATAAACGAGCATCGATCAACCAATCGAGGTACATAAGTGCATTAATCTTGCTCTCGTCTGTCGAGCTGCCAGGAGAAAGAAGTTTTCAGTCTGCTGAGAGCGAAGGGGAATATAAGGATACATATATTCACACATCGCGCACCGGGGCCTCAACGTGTGAAATGAGCGCTCACAAAGGGGCTTGAGTCAATATTTAAATATCCTCTATTGACTGGCACGATGATTAATTACTTTTTAGCGCACGTACTCTCGTGTGAAACTTTTCACATATTTTTGCATAACGAGAAAAAAAATATTTTCATTTTCCTTTCAGACTTGGGATATAGAAAATAAAACTTTTAGCTCCGAAAATAATATTTTCTCTTGGAGAAAAACGCAGGGACTGAAATAATTGAAAGGTGCACGAAATCTTGAAATATTAAATATTTATCATCCGCTCTACTCGAGAAGGGTTTGAATTCGTAAAGAGTTTGGAAAAAAAACGGAAGAAAGAATAGAAAAAAACTTATGCATTCGAAGTATGTCTGATGTACACTCTGTGTATAGTTCTCCTCCTCGCTTCTTGCTCTCGTCGCCGTCAATAACAAATTGCGAGGCGGTTTTCTATATGTGCAGAAAAGCCTGTAGTGGCTCTCGTGATTAATTGTAGCAACGTCTGTCTCCTTTCCTTGCTTTTTTGCGATCTCCTACTCCATGCCGCTTTTTTTATTCCTCAAAATATTTGCATATTTTTTATCGAATAAACTATATTTATATATTTTTGTACGCAAAAGCGGAATACAAGCATTGAAATGGAACCGAACGCGGGGCTCGGGTCTGTATACATTTTTAAAAAAACGAGTCGAGAAGAATTTCCATTCGCTCGAAAAATTTAACTTTCAAATCTCAACGTTGTTTTCATCTGCGTGTGTAGCGTTTTCTCGTTGAAATACTTTTTAAATATACATTAAAGTTTAAAAAAAGAAGATGAATAAAAAATGTAAAACTTGAATTAATTTCGTTCCCATTAATAAAAATTTTTTTCTTTCAACATTAAAAGCTGGCGTAGATATATGGATTATTGAAAGACGCGTAAATCAGAGATCGTCTCAACAATTTTTCTTTCGTCGAGTGGTGAGGATAGAAAATATTTTCTCGAGGATCTATCTTTCTTATTTTATGGATATGGATCGAAGAATCTTTATGCCCTTATCTATGCAATATGCCCGAATCGATATTACATGCTACGCGTACGGAATATTGAATATAAAAGAGTGCTCTCGTTCTTCTTTATCTCTCTCTCACTCTCTCTCTCGCTTTCTTGAATCATCCATAAAAAGCCCGGAAACAATGCGACTACACAATTCACATCCGAAGAGACAAAGCCCCCGCGACGCGCACAGATTTAAATATATAAAAAATGGCAAGTGTGCGTCCAAGCGACTGGGACCTGAAAAGATGATATCACAAATACTTTACGATCTTTCTATGGATACTTTATGCCTCCCCTTTACCCGCGACAGACCTCTCTTTTTATCCTTTCCTCCCGCTTTTCGTTCGGTATCTCGAACTCTTCAACCTCCCAGGAATATCGAGAGCCACGTTTTTCTTTCGATTCCGGATCGCCCGAGAACCGTACGCAATATATGTATATAGGAGGCGTATATCCTCCCTCATGAAATATTCCTCCGAGAAATAAAAAACGAGGTAAAAAATCAGCTGCATTGATAGACTCGGAGAAACGAAAATTGTTCAATTTTCAAATAAATGTTGAAACTTTCGATCGAAATATATTGTTTATATAATTTAAAAATGCATAAAAATTAAGATTTTTGAATAGTATTGATTTGTTATTCGTATATGATTTTTTTTCATTATTTTATTTCGAGAATAAAGACAAGACCAAAACTCTCGTTCGGAGAATATCTTTAAAAGGTACAGCATTAAAAGTAGATCCGAGAAGAAAGAAACCTCGCTGCTTTCGCATTTTCATCGGCCGTTAAACTGTCGAAGGCTCGCGGGGCGACAGAAGACAGACCCGATTCGTCTGCGTCAGGCGGATCGACATTGAATAAAAGCTTCTCATTTCTTAACAATCTCTCTTAATCTCTAAAATAAACTTCCAGGAAGTCTTATAAAAATGTTGATTTCAATTGCAAAATGTTGTTTCGAATCCAAATTTTATAAATACACATTTTAATTTTATAAATATTCATGGTATTGAAATATTTAAAAATTGTTATTGAAAATCGACGCAAATGCAATATGGAATACGAGAAATGTTCGCTCTTCGTCGAAAGGACATAAATCCCGATCTACAATGGCGAACGAGCGAAAGGGCAGAAGCGAGGCCAATGCGCCTCGGGGCACACGTGCGTCAGTGATGTTCGCCGCGCGAGACGATCTTGCATACACATGAATGGAAAACGCTCTTTGACGAAGAATAAATACACGTCTGGGCCGTAGGAGGGTTTCTTCTTTGACGATAAAAAGACATTTTTTAAAAAATTTTCTCCGTTGCTTCGTAACCAAACCGCGCGCTCTGACATTTGAAATGACCGATCGCGACTTCCTCACTTATTCGCAAATTCCCTCTCGACGTATTTTTTCGTCGTTACTATTTTTCTCTTGGAACTGGACTTATCTCGAGCTTCGTCCCTTTTGAGAATTTCAACGAGGAAAAAGAACAGCCGTAGCATGGGAGTGAAAAAAACTAAAGAAACATTTCTCGGAGAGAATTAAAAAGACGACTGTGTGCGTGTGTGTGTGTGCTTCAAAATACATAATTAATATCATACTTAAAATTCAGCGGTAGCCGAGAATTCATATTTTTACTGCTGGATCTACAGAATAGAGAAGAAACACAAAGGGATGTGCCGCAACTTCTGAAATTTGTATGTATAAGCAGAGACATGCGAAAATGTCGCGGAGAATCCTAACGACCGCACGTTCATTTACACCATTCGCTTACCATAAAAGTGAAGTTAATTACAAATATTTTTTTTTCGAACAAAAAATACATCTGTACGAGGAAAGATTTTTTTATCAGTTTCCGAAAGTCAACTTTTCAGACATTTGAAAAAATGTACAATAACAAATAAAAAATCTACGAAATTTATAAAAATTATACAATTGTTTGCTTCCATTCTTTACTTGAAAGAATATAACGCCCGCATGTATATGAAAACCACAAACAACAAGAAAGATGAAATGAAATTAGAAATAAGAAATTATGTATCAGGCATTCCACGCCAAATCAAACACCATTTAGCTTTTGCATCTCCGATTGTCTCCATAATTTTTTTGTTTTTTAGTATCTATTGAAAGAGGCTTCCATGCCAATTTTTAACTTATCTGTCTAGCCACTTCTGAGATATGGATTTAAAAAAACGGTATTTTTTTTAAATGTCCAAAACTTTACCAAAAATGATCCGATCATGATGTTTTTTTTTGAAATTTTGTGTATCATTATTGGTCAGACTCAAAATATATTTGATACAATACTAAAATACAAAACTTACGCAATTAATAATGATATGATTCATGCATACCTTGCAAATTTTGTCCACTATTCGACACTTCTATAGCAAGAAAAAATTTTGAATTGAATTCATATCGAAACAATTTTTTTGTATTTTTGTGGTTCAAAAGCAGTGGAAAGCTTTGACTCCATGACATTGTAATCATTTCAAGATAAATTGCAATTCAATACCCTACAATTAAAATTTAAATAAAATATGCAGGTTTTAGCAACCCGCAATAACAAATTTCATTGAATCAGGTCACGTATTCATTTGAAAGTGCAATATATTTATTTTAGTGTAAATTTTTTTTTCATCGAGCGAATATAAGAGACAATGGAAATAATAAGCAATTTTCACGTGCAAGCGAGTTCAGACCGTCGAACGAGTTTACGGTGTCAATCTCGCTAACAAAAAGACGAACACACGGGACAATTAGCAACGAACACGATCCTCGCATACCGCGTCAAAGCTGAAAAACTGGCGATACAAGCCTCTTGCGTATCGTTGGTCATCCGGAAAAATTATTTGACACGAGATTCCACGGGCAGTTGATAAAAAGATTTGGGACTCGAATGAAAGTCGCTCAGGCTCGATTATTTCCAGAAATTTATCATCGTTCGAGCTTTATCCGAGTTTCTCGAAAAAAAAAAAAATAATAAGAAGTGATCAAGAGCGCGACGCGCTATTCACGAAGATGACCGAATTCGAGGATTTACGAAAAAAAAAAGTGGAAAGGACGGGAGTAAAAAGATCTTCCTCGGTGGAAGATTCTCGAGTTCTTTTTTCTGCGGGAAGAAAAAAGTCCGGTTGAGCTCGACGGATGGGGTAAAGCCTGAAAAACTTACAATGGACTCATTGTGCTATGGACTTTTTAAAAGAAATTCTCGAGCCTTTCCATTGAGCGAAAATTGGGCTTCGTTGCACGAAAAGATGCCGAAGATTTTTCGAGACGCGATCGCGGAGGTGGAAAGGATAGCGAAACGGGTTCCTCGACCGCATCAAAATAAAATGCACATACATATACAGAAAAAAGTAAGTTTTATTGCGTGGATGAGGGAAAAAAACGTCAGAAAATGAAGAAAAACCTCGGCAGCTGAATTTGATCGTACGCGTCCAAAGAATTCGTGTGTCGAAAGGGACACTTGATCGAATTTTCGAATATCGTGGATAAAAGGAATCATGACTAGGCTTTTTCCACAACGAGAAGTTTCAAAATAAATAAAATAATCTGTTGGAAAATTCGATCAAAAATGAAAAAAATACATTTTCAATTATCTTTTTCAGTACAAAAGCTTGAGAGAATAAAAGAAAAACGATTTTTTCTGTTTTTTGTTAAGAAAAAGAAAACAAAATTTCTTTGTTTTACGATCGACCGTTTCAATATAGGCTGTACCTATATTTCGTCAACATTTTCAAATCCAGTTCAAAGCATCGATAACGCAAGACTTCCCATTTCATTTCAATTTTTTCGAGCGCAGATGAAATTGTAGACAGAAAGGAACCGAAAAATCCTTTTTCCAAGTCGACAAAAGCCTTTACCTCCACCCGCACGATCGTGTTTTTTTTATTACGAATGCGAGGGGTTGAAAAAAGTGTAAAAAAATGTCCCGGTTCACGGAGTTGGACCAGTCTTCCGAAAATCTGGATTCCCGCGATATAAAAAGGGGAGATCGAGTATTGTCGTTTGCCTTTATTCTCTATTTCGACGATTTTCTATAAAACTGTGTTGAGAATTTTTCCTTCGTATCTTCAAGATGAATGGGTTCGTCTGGACTCGAATCGTGAGACGTTTTTTTTCACGTGCACGTCAAAATACAATCAAGAATTGCCCTGATATTTCCCACGCTCTAAAATTTGACCCTTTCGAAGATGGCGAGGCGGTTACGCCAATAACGTGATTTCTCTTTACTAATTTATTCATAAACTTTTAATCATTGTTATATAAAAACTTTCAGAAAAAAATTTGTAGTTGAAACGAGACCGACCTACTCGAATAGATATGGAATATTGCCCAGTAAACGACTTTTTTACATTTTTTTCTCGACATTTTCATCGCCAGCTGTCAGACAGACGACGCTGTAAAGCTCGAGTATTAAATTCTCCCCGTTCGAACAGAAGAGAATAAACATTTTTTGATTTTACAACCCGATTCAGCACTCAGCTATGATACGCGCATTCAAATAGGAACGCATATTCCCATTTCGCGTATCGCTATAAAAATTAATCCGGATCGTTAAAGAGTGCCGTAACTGTTAAAATATACGACGGTTCATTGTGTACGCAAATCCGATGCGAAATCGCCACCAACGAAGCTCGTTTGCTCCTTTATGTCACTGTCTTTTACAATAAATTAACCCTACAAAAAATATATATTGACCCCAAAAAAAATCTAATATAAAATACTAATTATTTGTGTGAAAAAAAATTTTAACCCATTTTGAGGAATTAAAAATATTATAGTTAACTTTTTTTCTTCAATGAATTTTTTGTAGTATATTGAAGGTTAATTTTTCACGAAATAAATTTATTTGATTCGCACAATATGGGACAGAAAATCGGGTGTCTATTGATCGACAATGAATTCTCATCAGAAACGGCATGTGTATCACAATTTTTTCGTAATTTATTCAGTATTGATGGAGAAATCTGTAGAGAAAGAAGAACCAGTATGTCGTGCGAAATCAAACGTTGCTTTTTTCTCCCAAAATAAACAATTTTTTTCTCGTTCCATCAAAGAGTAATGTGATTCCCTTTTCTTTTTTTCTAAAATATCTAAAATCTCTCAGAAAATAGCAAACCCTTTTGCATTAGCCCTTCTCGCACTCCTATGGGTTAAAAATCTCCTTAAATCTTAAAGTTATATCTATTTTTAAAAAATACGGTGCTTACTTTACACGTGACGGTTACATCGTTTCGAATAAGAAATCGCGTTATTTCGTAATACGTGAGAACATAAACTGGATAGAAAGACGATTCTCGTCCGATAAAGGATATTCTTAGTGGTCGTAAACTACCGTGTATGCCGTCGAATTTGTAACATTTTATTAGCAGGACGTATTTCAATGTAAAAGATAACCTCTCGTTTCATTCTAGACCATGACGTTTCTCTCGTTCGGTTCTCTTAATATTTTAATATATCTCCGAGTACGTCTCGAATCTTTCTCCTCGCTTCATTTTTATTTCATCTTTTTTTTTACCTTTTTATTAGCTCCGATCTTTGTCCTGGAGGGTCCTGTCGGAACAGTTATGCCCCGACTTACGGTTACATTCATACGAGGGAGATTTATGTACATCCGATCTCCTCGTTCGAGAAACTTTTACGATCGTGTTTCGCTTACAAAGTTCGAGTATATCCTTTTCTTTTTTACATGTGCCACGATTTCCAAATCCCGCCAAATGTCAGAGTCTAATTTACGAAAGAAACGAAAAAAGGTTCGGAAATTCAGCTAACAACTGTAACAACTTTTTCTAGTCAAAGCTCTGATCCAGAGGGCATTATTTCCCAGCACTGACCGGTAACGTTATCTGTGGGCATTTATTTTTGACAGAATGTAACAAAATGTGCTCGAAAGGTAACTCGTCAGGAATAAAAAAAAATTTGACATCAGTCGGCAAGTTGTCGGTAAATATCGGTAAAGTAGTTCCTTGCTGTGCATCATTGATGACGTTTTCGAATCCAACAGAATCTCTTGTTGACGAAATATCCGAATTCGTTATTTTCATCCATATTTAATTCTCGATTTAAAGAATTATTAAAAAAATGGATACCCAACGCAAACCAATAACGAGCGATGTTGAAGAGTTTGAATTATTTAATGTTATTATTGCTGCTTTTGTCGTACTAGTGACAATAGGTAATAAAACTTTTTAAGGTTATTTTTTGAGGTTATCATATGGATTGAATGTTTAAATATTATTTCATTTTATATGTTTTCATGTTTCATTTGAGTCCTGAAATATTTATTTTTTTGCAGTTCTATTTCTAATTTGGCGAAGTAGAAAAGCTTCCGGTCGAAGTATACTTCTAACGGGCTTGACTGATGTAGGCAAAACCTTATTGTACACAAAATTATTTACTTCCAAGGCTGTGAACACGTATACTTCGGTTAAAGAAAATATCGGCAACATCGTCATCAATAATGTAAGTTATAAAATAAAAACCATAAATTATGTTTCTATTTCCATGCACGTATTAAAATTATACAATTAAAAATAAATTTCAGAAAACTGTGCAAATAATTGACATTCCTGGACATGAGCGTCTGAGGTACAAATTTTTTGACAAGTACAAAAAATCAGCACGAGCTCTTGTTTATGTCATTGATTCTGTAACTTTGTCAAAAGAGATAAGAGATGCTGCAGAGTAAGTAAAAAAATCTGATTAATTTTTTTTTATATTCTAGTGGAAAAATAAAAGGGCCAATAAAAAATTTGATGTACTTTTTAGGTTTCTATATACATTGCTCGCAGATGAAGCAATTCAGAAAGATGTCAGTCTGTTAATACTGTGCAACAAACAGGATCAAACTATGGCCAAAGGCTGTAGCGTTATTCAAACATTGCTAGAAAAAGAAATAAACTTGCTGCGACTCACGAAAACTAATCAGCTCGAAGCTACCGATCTTTCCACTACTAACTCTTTCCTTGGCAAGCAGGGCAAAGATTTCGAATTTTCTCATCTAATTAACAGAGTTGATTTTGCTGAGTGCAGTGCATCGGATATTGAGCAATTGAAATTATGGTTGGAAAAGGTGGTTTAACATTTTAGAGAAATACATTTTTTCTGAACACCAATAAAAAATCATCCTGAATAAAAAGTCTCATTTCAGTTATCGAAATTTTCGAATAATTCATATTTTATTCTATATCATGTACGAAATGCCCGGCGATAAAATTGTTTTTTTTGTTGTTCTGTTGAATATTTTGAGGTTATAAGCTTTTTGTACGAAACTTCAATAAAATTTAATTATTTTTACTTTACTTTCGTTTTTCCCTTTCAACAATGTTCTGCAAAATATGTCCAAACCTTTTTACGTGACAGCTCACAGTCATTTGAAATTATGAGACACTCTTTTGATCTTGGTGGTCGCCATATACCGCCGATATCTGTCAAACGTCACGTGGTATCACATTGTGTGCAAGGTTGCATTTTTCACTGTACCATTGTTTTGATAATGCGCACTCCATCGCTCATGTGACATTCACGTAACAGTACAATGTAAAAAACATTTTTTTTTAATTTTCTATACGAAATTAAAAACCGATCGAAATTGTACAATATTTCCAAGTTACCACAATTACAGTGAATGGCAGTGATTGTTCCTATAAAAAGAAATTCCATAGTATTTTTGCAATATTTCTGCAAAAACTTTTTCAATAAGTGCAGTCATCCAACCTTTCCTGTCAGCACAACAAGCAAAAACACAATGTCAACACAAGCACCCTTCAATGTTGATTTGGGAGGTAAGTTGAAAAATAAATTAGTCGATGCTTGTTAATTTCCATGATAAATAGTAAAATAAATTTTGTTCCTAGCGATGCGAATCAAGTACAAGGGCAAAGAGGAAACTTTTACGGAAGACCAGCTAGCAAGCAAAGAACCATTTGGTCAATTCAAAGCTTGGTTTGCCGTAGCCAGCAACACTCCAGGCATTCAGGAACCAAACGCCATGCTTTTGGGCACAGCCACAAAGTATTTACTTGTCTGACAAAATTGGAATATTATTTATTTTAATTTAAATAATCAAAATAATTAACTTTATCATATAATTTTCAGAGATGGAATTCCCTCTGTAAGACCTGTACTGCTCAAAGGATTTAGCTCTCAAGGATTCAAATTTTATACTAATTACGAGAGTCGTAAAGCTCGTGAACTCGTAAGTTTCTTTTTGAGAAAAATGAAAACGCATTGTAAATTTTAAGAAATATTGTTCAAACTGATTTAGGATGTAAATCCGAACGCTGCATTAACGTTTTTTTGGGAACCATTGCGACAAACCGTACGTATAGAAGGACGAGTTGAGAAAACGTCGGCCGAAGATTCGGACGAATATTTTCGCACCAGGCCGTTTGCGAGTCAAATAGGTGCTCACGCAAGCAAACAAAGTGCCGTCATTGCTGGACGGAATTCGCTGATGGTCAAAGAGAGAGAATTATTGTCTCATTTCACTGAAAATAACGTTCCAAGACCCGCATGTTGGTGAGTGCATAGTAAACAAAATTGAAAAGAGAAAAGTTCTACTTTATCAAAAACGATTTAAGCGATGCCTAAAATTGGAATCAATTAATTTCAGGGGTGGTTATATCGTGATTCCTAAGTCGGTCGAATTCTGGCAAGGTCAGAGCGATCGTCTTCACGACCGGATTCGATTCAGACGGCCTATTCCAGGAGAAAAAATCGACAATATTCTTGTTCATCAAGGAGATGATGGATGGGTATTTGAGAGATTGTCTCCATGAAAAATTATCCTCATAAAAAATTTATTACGATGAAAACTTAAGTCTTATGCCTTTTTAATTCTATGATCTCTCTTTGGACACCTGCAACAAAACATAGATTTGTTAATTAGAAAATGCATTTGTTATGTATAAAATATAATTTACGTACCTTCAGAACTTTTCCAAACAACTTTGCTATTAAAAATTCCATCCTCCTGGATCAATGTCTCAAATTGTCTCATACCACCGCCAACTCCAAAATAATACGTTTTTCCGGCAATGTAACTGCAATTGAGAAATAATAGGAAAAAAAATAAATCAAAAAACTTGACAATAAAGATATAATATTGATATTCTGTCTAATAAATATTATGATACTCACCCAACTCCATCAGTTTTTAATCTTTGTTTAAAGACTTCATAAAGCTTCATTTGATTGCAAGGATTATAAATTGTTTCGCTAGTGACTATAATATCATATTTATCATCTTCGTGGGAATGTCCACTAGAAAGTAAATCAGTAAACGATTTCCAGTCACCACTGAAAAATTTGCATCTGTCTGACAATTTCTGACAATCTTTCAAATTCAGCAACACATTTGGAATAGTTAATACTTCTATAACTTCTGCATTCTGAAAATAATGGTCAATTATGAATAAAAAAACTTTTCTGTCTGGATGTTATTTTGATGATCATACAAAATGACATACATAGTCTTGAAAATGAACAATTGAACCTTTCAGGAGCATCAGAAGACCAAGAATTCCTGCTCCGCAACCTAAATCAAGAACTTTTTTGTTTTTCAAGTCGATGCCTTCTTCAATAAGATACGTTCCCAGGTCGTAACTGCATTCCCATATTTTTAATCCACCTGTATAAACAAATGTAGTATTAGTAATTGTTAGTAAATGTAATAGTAATAAATATTTTCTTTAATTAAAAAAAAAATGTTTGTGACAAAAATATTCTAATTAGGAACAGAAAACGAATACCTTCATAAATGGCTGGTAAAAGGTCAGAATGTTCTGATTCAGCTTTGATAACATTTGTGCAACCATCGTTGATTAATTTCGAAACTACATCCTGTAATCGAGTAACTTTGATGTTATTACTGCATATGACAATTTCAGTATATTCCTCTGGAGTTTGTTTCTCAATCTGTTCATGTTTCACTTCGATTTCTGAAGCTGGAAACCAAGTTAAAGACGCCGGTGATTCTTCGTTGTTTTTGTCATCTAAGGAGAGAAATAAAGAGAATAACCCCAAAATTTAACGCACGTTTAGCTTGCTTTTGTGTATGAAAACTTACGTTTTTCCTGATCAGGCTCTGAGAAACCAAACGTAAACATTTCAAAAAAAAATGAGAAAATTTTAAACGAAAATAGTCGTTAATAAAACAGGTTGAAAATTAAATATGAAAATGATAGCAGTTTAAAAAAAATATCCAAATAAACACGTAGCTACAGGTGTGTGTATGGTTACCCTTTTATTTGTATCGATGATCGGTCGTACCAAAATTGATAATATCGACTGAAGATGACAATCCGAATCAAATACTAAAAAAATGATGACACCTACAACAGTGAGGTTGACAGGAACGATTATTGTAACGTGAACAGCTGTAGTGCACATAACGCTAACGAAGGATTACTTCAAAATAGTGAAAAAGATTAAATAATTCGAAAATGTCAACCGACGACGGAGATTCTTATGATATCAACGGCCCGAATTTTAATCCAGACATGTACTGGTATAAATTGGCCACGGTAGGAAAACAATGGAGTAGTAAAAAACGTAGACCCTGTTTCATTCATGATGTTAATTTCGCAAAAGTAATTAATTAATTTTTACAGGAATGTCGTCTACGCGAAATAATGGATGACATGGACAGAATCGTGGCAACGAAAGCGATTCTTGAATCCGAATTGCAAACGCTTGTGTACGAAAATTACAACAAGTTCATTTCGGCAACTGACACGATCAGAAAAGTACAGATCCATTGTTTTGTCAAATTACAAAATCCAAATTGCATTATCATTGATCAATGATTATGATTAAACATTACAGATGAAGAGCGACTTCCGTCAGATGGAAGACAGTCTGGATTTACTAGAGACTAACATGGATAGCATAACTTCATTTTCGGAGCACATTTCTTCCACGTTGCATAGAACGAGGCAAAAAATATCCCGGCTGTCATCTGTGCACGCTTTGCTGAAGAGACTCGAATTCTTATTCAAATTACCAACAAATTTGGGCAATCTTATGAACAGTGGAAACTTCAATCAGGTTTGACACTTGATCAAAATCGTAAATTGTGAAAAAGAATTCATATGAATATAACTATCTTACTAAGTAACAATATAATTAACTTAACAGGCAGTTGAAGATTACATGAGGGCCCAGCGTGTTCTAAACAAGTATGGCAACCTGCCGTCATTTAAAGGGATTCAAAGCGATTGCGATGTCATAGCGGAAGAATTAAAATCAAAACTCAGACAAGAATTTCACAAACGAGACGCCACAACAAAGTCATTAGCTGAGAGTGTGGATCTCTTGCTAAGATTGAAAGAGCCAGCGGATTCGCTGTGCGCGGAATTTTTGAATTATGCGGATAATCGATTGTCCGATCAGCTGGAGCTTTTGGCGGACATGTGTGAAAATGACATACTCGAGTTCATGGACGTCGCCAGTTCGGGATTCATTGGAGATTTGTGTCTCGTGGTTGGTTCATACAGAAACATGTTTATCGATAGACAGTCAACGAAAGATGACGAATTCAATGACGACTGTGACACGAAGGCGGTTAAACGACTCGATGCTTTCGTCCTGGGTAACGTCAACAAATATTTCGAGCTTGTGACGAAAAGAATTGACAGAGTCTCCGACACGGCATTACTAGTACGGGCTTTGGACAGATTTCATAGGAGACTTCAGGCAATAAATAGTCTGTGCACGGAAACAGATTTCATCAGGTGAAGATAATTTTATTTCTCTCAATTGAAACTTTTGAAAAACAAATGAAACCACTGAAAAAGTTAATAAAATTAAATATTTTTTATTTCAGAAGAGGAACAAGAGTCACTATAAGTGTTGGGGGTAAGCAATGTCGTACGCACTTGGAATCCTTGAAGCAACATTTGAATGAGACTCTCGCGAGAGTTCGACATACCCTGGCCACGAAAATTAGCCAGGAGAATGAGAAAGCAAATAGCGGTGACGGAGGACTCGCGGAACTCGAAGCTCTGCTCGTGATGCCGACGATCGAAAAAGTTAAAGGAGTCTTGCAAGATTTATCTGTAAGTTTAATGAATTCTGCTTCAAGAAAAAAATAATGTAACTTCAATTATTATCAATAATAAATTCAATATAAATTGATCAAATGATTTCAGGTATTCCTGCAAGCCGATTTATCCTTTAGCCAGAATACTCAATTTCTCCGAAGCTTTGGTGTGATCGAAGTTCGAGAAGGCTTAGTCGTTGGATTTCTGGATCATTTAATAAAAACCGTATCTGGTTTTTCCACAGGATCGGACATACCGAAATTCCCTCCAACGCTGCTGCTCTTGCTCAGTAAAATGTGTTTGGAATTCAAAGACAGCAACGTTCATTATCTCGTAAGCATTCAAAGAGAAAAAAAAAGATCGATCCTTCATTTAAATTAATATGTATTCGTAACTTTATTCTAGTTAACGACAACTGATGAATCTTTCAACGTCGGAGAATATAACAGCCCCGATTTCGTGCTCACGACTGAGTCCGAGATCTGCGAAAATTTCCAAAAAGCTGCTCATCAGTTATTGAATCATTACGTCCGACTCCAAGGACTGTCCGTGTCTCGCATGCTTCGTAAATCGGTCGAAACACGAGATTGGCTTCACACGATCGAGCCAAGAACCGTGAGAGCGGTTATGAAACGCGTCGTCGAAGACGTTACGGCGATCGAGGCTCAAGTCGCAGTTTTGTACGACGATGTTGAGGCTCAGGCGGACAGAAGCAGCGATAGCAGCCGAAAAACTCATAGGTTGAAACACTTTGAGAAAGATCCAAATTTTATGATCATTCATTATTATATCAAATCAACGAATACGATAATAAATCATTATTTTGTTTCAGCGTAAGCGTGTCACGTCATCAGTACAGATCAAACTGGTCTTCGTACACATCGAGTCATTTAGACTCATCTCTCGTATCGAACATTCACAAACTATTTTCCGAGCGAATCGAGATATTCTCATCGGTCCAGTTCAACAAGGCCTCCATATTGACGGGAATAATAAAAATAAGTCTGAAGGTATTGGAATTAATCAACGTTCAACGTTTACGTTGTTACACTTGTTCATGAAGATTCGTTTATCATACGCGAAGATTAAATAACTTTTGGCGCGTTCTGTATCTCTCCTATTGGATGCAGCTGGGGCAAAGCAATAACAGTGATGATAAAATACTATCCACGTCGTTGCTGGCTCCATTATCCACTTTGGATCTCGACGATACGCGCGTACCTCTGTCCTATCAAGCGTTCACGTCCTGTTCGTGCTTCTTCGAATAAATTCCCTATTTCTATGTTCTCTCTCTCTTTCTTTCTCACAGACGTTCCTCGAGTGTGTCAGACTTCGCACTTTCAGCAAATACGGTCTTCAGCAGATCCAAGTTGATACGCACTATCTTCAATTGTACCTGTGGCGATTTGTCACCGACGAGAAGTTAGTCAACGGTCATTTTTTTCAATCGCTCATAGCGAGTCTCAGAGTATCTAATTTTTTTTTCTACATTTGCAGCTTGGTACATTTTTTGCTGGACGAGATCCTGGGCAGCGCCGTCCACCGTTGTCTCGAACCCGTACTCATGGAGCCAAGCGTCGTCGACATCATCTGCGAGCGTGGTTAATTCCTTCGATTCTTCATCCCCTATATCTTTTATTATCATTTTATTCTTAGCTGTACAAATTATTACAATTCACTGTTGTATGCGTGAATAAAAATATATCGAAAGGAAAAAGACTTTCAAACGGAACTGAAAGAATCAGAATTTTCTTTACAATGCCTTGGAATTTATTCGTTTATTTTTCAAAGAGCAACGATATGGATACGGAGCACACACACGTCCAATATAGTGTGCGTGTGTGTCAGAGTTCTCAGTTTGGGTTAATCAACGGTCATTTTTTGCAATATCCACCAGAGTATCTAATTTTTTTTTATATTTGCAGCTTGGTACATTTTTTGCTGGACGAGATTCCGGGCAGCGCCGCGTCCACCGTTGTCTCGAACCCGTACTCATGAACCCAAGCGTCATCGACATCATCTGCGAGCGTGGTTAATTCCTTCGATTCTTCATCCCCTATATCTTTCATTATTATTTTATTCTTAGCTGTACAAATTATTACAATCAACTATTGTATGCGTGAATAAAAATATATCGAAGGGAAAAAGACTTTCAAACATTCTTTTTCAAACGGAACTGAAAGAATCAGAATTTTCTTTACAATGCCTTGGAATTTATTCGTTTATTTTTCACAGAGCAACGATGTGGATACGGAGGCACACCCACGTCCAATATAGTATGCGTGTGTGTCAGAGTTCTCGGTTGCGGGGCCAGGGGGCAGTGTCAAAGTACAACAATCTAGGTGTCGCAGTGTCATCACACATGTGTTCCTCTTTATCCGACCCTATTCTTCTTCAGAGAGTAAACGCACACGAGAGCGGTCTCACAGACACGCTCACGCTATTCCTACGTGCATGTATACAATCGTACACAAAAGTAAGAAGGGTCAAGCGATTGTAATAAAGCTCAACTCCTCGCGAGTCAAGTCCAATTTTTTTTTTAGCAATGGACGAAGAAATTCTCATCCCTTCGAGAATAACGGTAAAATTGACCACTCGATGTAACCGAAGTGTAAAAATAAATGTCTCGATTTTGGTCGAAAGAGCGAACGGAGGGGTTAGAGCGTCGATGAAGATCGCTCTGCCCGGTTGGGCCCGAAGCGATCCTCGCCTCTGATGCCCGTATTACAATATTCTCTTCTCTCTCGATCGAATGTGCGAGCCTGCGGAGTCACAACGCTAATTCAAGCTTCCTCCCTGTTGCGCACCGTGGATGAGATTCATTCTCCACGTATCCGGCCTGAGCCTACGCACCGCATATTCCACCCAATTTAATAAAGCTGCTCCTTTAATATTAATAAACGCCGCGAGGCCTCGTTGTTTCTCCCACTTGCGGCGCTGTGCATCATCGTGCAGCGTTCATTCAACACGAAAATTCTCTCTTTTATTCCGGGCCGATCCACCATTACTTTTTCGAGAATTCCCCCACCATTTATCGTCTCTTATCTCGATAAAATATCTTCCTACATATTTCAGCTATTTCGTTATTACAAACAAAAGATACGAAAAAAAATATAACGCGAAGAAAATGTTTCAATCTAACGGTTACGAATTTCGAAAATGACTTTTGAGATACAAAATAATGAACCATGCACGTAAAAAACTGGAAGGTTACTCCGATAATTCTGTATGTACATTGAAGAAAATAAATAATGAAGAGTTTGAAAAAATGTAATGAGAGCAACAAGTTAGATTGACGATGAATTGTTACGCGTTGATGGAACGCGAGAGAGGAGAGAAAAAAAAAGCGTACACGAATCTGTAATACGGTACGACACACGCACGAGCGGGGAGAAACACGAAGCTCGTGATCCGGGAAAACACCTGTGCACGTCGTGACGTTCTATCTCTTTTATTATTATTATCACCGGAGCTGTTGACGGAGTAGCTGTGATCGTGAAAGACTCGGGTCGACGAGGCTCGTCGAGGCAGTTATTAAAATGTCGTACTCTCGTACCAACATTTACGACGAACAAAACAAAGTATACAAAAATAAAAATAATCTGAAAAAAGTTGAAGTGTTATCGCCGAAGTGTCCGTAACGCCAAAAAGAGACCCGCAGCGATCAGACACCGCGGGAGGTAAGACGACGGCTGTTATATACATCTTTCTCTCTCTCTCTCGTTTTTTATTTCCTCCATGCTGGTCCGTACGTTAATTGAATTAATTCCGCAGACGATGAGGAGAGTCCAGAGACGCGGGCAGGACGATTGGAAATCCGTAATCTGGCGAGAGCTCCTCGTGGCACTCCGGATGCGATGACGATCTCTTCGTAGATTCCTCGGTAGTAATTGTTCGAGCCCGCATGGGAATAAAGAAATTATTTTCTCTGGTATAGATGGTGCGAAACACACACGTAACGAGAAAAATGCATCACAAAATCATGCACACACCTATTTCGTAAAATATGACACGTAATAGACGTAACGCGTGTTAATGATCGCATATGTTTTGATACTTTCTGTGTGTAGGTGTGGTTCGAGATGGAACGAGGCTCGGAATCTCCGCGTGCGTACGACACTCCGCCGCCGTTGAGGATTCAAACGAGGCACCATTTCTCTATTGTTCGCCAATTTGTGACGCGAGGGAGAAGCGCTCCGTCGTTACAGCCAAACAACAGGAACGACGAGTGCGCCAACGATCATTATCGTTGATCGCTTTACATGTCCATTGAGAACACGTACAGGGAGCAAATCGGCTCTTCGTGCGAGACGGAGAGATTAATTGAGAGAGAGAGAGAGAGAGAGAGAGAGAGAAAATTTTTCAGAGTAAAAATAATGTCGATTTTTTCATTACTTTTGGCGTGAAGTTGTGTCGTCTTAAAATTTTTGTACGAGAAATTTAAGGCAGATACGATGCGAGGTAAATAATTTTGCAATTAGTCGCTATTTACCACGTGTAAAGTAACACATGTACAATTTTACAACCGGAGATGGAAACAGCTGAGACATGTGGTCTCCAACCTATATATCGCTCGTAGCGAGTGTTAGAGGCGGTACGAAACGTACAGGCGCTATCGTACGTATTAAAACATTTTCGTTCGCGACGATCTCGATTCACATCAGTCCTTTGAAAACGTTTCACGATTCGGAGATTGGGAATTTTGAAGGTGGAAAATAATGCACGCACGTTTTTATATTTTTTGCAGGTTTGAGATACGGCGAAGGTCATCGGTAGAGCGCGATCAGCGGCCGAAGATTTTCGGAATTTTGGAAATGTTTCGCTTTGTGACCGCAATTACGGGCAGAAAAATGATCGTGCTCGTTATTGCGTTCGCGAGTCGAACTGTCTCTTTAATCTCTCGTTCCAACGACAATGTTCAACCAGGGAGAAAAAATGAATTCAATGTTTACGAATCGAGTTTTTCTCGAGTGTCGTTAGTTCGTGCAAATATCCGCAGAGCAGAGGGCGCCAGCTGTCAGACTGCGACAACGACTCCGTTTATATACGCGTGAAAAAAAATAAAAGTACTCGGTGTACTAAGTAGTGATGCCGTAGGTGATATATCTAAATGTTCACCTCGGTTTTATTACTTGACACGCCGTGTCTCTCGGCACATGAAAGAAATCGTGGAAAAATAAATTTTAGAAAATTTATTAGAATTAAAATAATTGTTTTTTATTAGATCGCAAAAAACTGTTCCGATTTAACAAAAAAAATGTTTAACTTTGTAAATAATTTATCAGATTAAAGAAAGATAATTCAAAAGCTCGAATGGAAAAGAAGAAGCTTATTCTCGATTCACAGCTTCCGCTTTACCGCGTGAATCACATTCGGACTTCTCGGCGAAGTATATGCGGAGAATCGTGGCTCGTTGAGCGTTGGACCGAGCGACGGTTTACGAGAATGTCGGACGGGATCGACCGAGAGCTCTAGCATCGCCGAGGAGGCATCGCCAGCTCTCCCGTCGTCGTTGGTTAATAGGTAGCGAACGTCGCTTGAATGCTTAATGCCAAGCGGTTTTAGGATTAAATTGACCAATCATTTCCCGCGCGCGGCAAGGAGCGGCCAATTACGGTAGTCGCCGGACTATATTAAGCCAATCAAGGCTAGTTTATCACTCAGTCGAGGATGTGCCTCGGTGCCGGGAGAGTCGTTACCTCGCTGGCGTTTTGCTTTAGCGCGTAGTTCATGATCAACGTTCCAATCAACGAGTGATTCTCCCCCTCAATTTCAATACAAAACAAGCATTTTTCTCACCAATTCCCGTGTGACGGAAAAAATACCCGCATCCCTTCGAAATTCTTGAAAACGAGAAAAAAAAAATTAGATGATCGCGTTGCGGGCCCTGTATTGGGTTCCCTCTGTTCGTGCTGGCACATTCGAGTTTCGTGACGCGGACCGAGAGCATCTTATTTTTTTTCGGGAAGCGCAACATAATCGAAAAAAAAACATCGAAACGCGAAAAATGACGTGTGTGCGTGACTCGGTTGTATGTATTCGACGCGTCGCATGCGTTTTTCCCTCCGTCCGACACACGATGAGCTTTAGTTTTTGGTGATAGAGGTCGTGGGACTTCCTGCGATTGTTCGCGCGATCACGCCGGTCACGAGGCGATTCGTTGAATCTGTCAAACGCTGGATTTTCGGGTTTTATAAATTTTTCAAGAGCGTTTATATTCTAAGAAAAAAAAAGGAAGAAAGAGAGATGAGAGCATCGATTGCGCGACGATGCCACGTTGCTCGCTCTGTCCACTTTTAAAAACGAGAATCGCTGGGTCGTATCAGCGTCCACCACCACCGCTTATCGTTCCTCGAGGCGACCTCTCGAACTCTCGCACTCGCAACATTTCTCCAAGACGCGCAACGAAACAAAACAACCCGGCGGACAATTCTCGTTATTATCGCTCTGAAAAAAACACACAAACATGTTTGTAGTACTCGAATTAGAGATGTATTCTGTGAAGAAACGACACGAGTTTTCTTGTCGCGGTTCCTCGGACATTTCATCTTTTATACTGCATCACAAAAAGACACTCGCGGGGGGAAAGGGAGGGGGGGGAGGGTGAGAAAGAGAAGAAAGCCGGAACGCTTTCGCTAACGTATCCCGCGAGTCAGATCTGGAGTGAGAGAGTCGAGCACAAATTAGCGTTAATTGAATTCGTCTCGCGCATTCTCCCGCCCGAATATCCACCTACGACGGTTTCTTCGTGAGACGCGCCATTTTTTTTCATTCCCACGCCGCACATGACATCTTCGGCGCATCCGATGCTCCACGAGAGACGAGTTACAAAATGTATGTAATAATAAAGAAAAGAAAATGCTGTATAGCGTATTACGCCATCTTGGATTGACGAAAAATGCGAATCTACATAATAATCCGCGTGTGTCTCTCTTTAGTCACGATTCTCCTCGTCTCTGTATCCTCATCGGGGGAGATGTATCTTTTTGTACGAGAACACAGTCATGCAGACGTAAGTATAAACACACGCGCGAGCGTAACATCTTGGAACGACCGGCGGAGGGCGGGCGGGGGGTGAGGAGGAGAGGAAGAGAGCAGATGAGGGAGGGGAAGCGAAAAGATCGTGTCAGCTACACGAAGTTTGTACTTTAGGAGCATCATTCTGTCAGCATCGTGCGAAAAGAGAGAAAAGAGGAGCCAACAACAGTCTTATTCAACGATAAATTGGTCTTCCTTCGAAATGTGTGTAACGCAGCCTCTACGGGAACTTCTCGTCTACAATTCCGGGTAAGGCATATGTGGTTGAAATTTTTGAATAATAGTACCAACTTATTTGGATAGCTCTCGGGAAATGAAGCTGATGATCGACGACGACGCGCGTGTGTGTCGCTTCTTTCATCGCTGAAAGGGAGCTCGTAATCTGCGAAGATTGGGACGCGCCGGAGTGAGACGGAGGATCGGAGAGAAGAGAGAAGGTACTTACGGATGTAGGCGGGCCTTAACAACTTCTCGAGGTCGGTTCAATGAGGGCCACTGTCCGCCGCTTCGCCCGGAGTATATCCGAGGAAGAGAGATGCCTCTTCATTGCTCAATCGTTTTTCACATCGACGTGCCACGCTCTCGCACAATGTTCGTAGGATAACTGTACCGCCATTGTGGACCACGATCGTCGCTTATTATTCTCTTATTACCATTTTTATTATTATTATCGTAATCTCTTTTTCACTATTATTATTATTATGATGATCATTGACGTTACGATTCTCACCCGTTTGTGCAGCGTGAGGCGAAATTGTATCGAGAGCCGGGGAGAGGACACTCTCTTTGTGTCTCATTTCCACTGGTAAATTCTCCGCTCAATTATCCAATACGGTGGCTCAAATTGGCTGTGCCAGGCTGATACGCGTGGGCGATCCTCGCTCGCACCAACACGAATCGTCGGCGACGTTTTATATGGGCTAGTTTACTTGGACTTTTAACGCGAGAACTCAATCAGAGATGAATCGTTTTGACAATCCTGTCCTGTTCCTAAGTACTAGTGCCGCAGGAGTGACTAGACTGGACTAGAAATTGCCGTGTCTCCTGCTGCTCAAGTGCTTATCAATGGGTCGGGACGCACAACTGCTGATTTTATTAATTATTTTTTTTGTGATCGATGGTTTTGCGAGCATTGCGTGTTTTAGTTTTGAATAACTTTGTCGAATGTAGCGTGAAATATTACGATGCATTAATTTTTCATTTAGTTTGCTTTAACTTTGTTGGTAACAAAAATTAAAAATGCTTCATCCAAGCAATTATTTTCACAAATATGTACAATGTTACTCCAATTCATGGAATTGGACGAGTACTTCGATCTTTGATTGGCCCCAAAAATCGGTCTTTTGTATTTTATTTATGCGCTAGAGTTGAACTGAGGCTGACTCTTGAGATTTTTATCTTTTAACACGCTCGACAACATTACAAAAAAAAATATAGATTTTATGGGAATCACTCGATTTATTACGATCCAATACATTTTTTGAAATATCTGTTACCAATGAAGATTCATTTTTGATTTATCGATTATAAATCATGTAAAAAAGTGTCGTCGTGTGGTAATGATGGAAATTACAATGCAATTTCGGTGATAATCGATAAATGATGCCATTGCTTTACCGACAAATAAATTATTCACATTATAATCGTAATGAATGTATAAAAGAAAACATAAACAATTAAGGAGGTTCTTGCGTGTCTCATGTAAAAATTATTTTTAAAGATTTCTAAATGAAATTTGGTTTATAGCGAAACAAATATAATATGCGAATTTCGCTGAAATTTGTACGAGATTGACCGTCTAGAAGTTAAGATATGTATTTTTGTAAATTGAAACTTTTTGTAATGCCATGTTAAAGGCGTAATTTTGTACAATTATTCTCTCGATTTCTATACGGTGAAGCTTCTGGAAATTTTGCACACTGTCCAATATAATGTCAAAGAACGTCAACGTCAATTTTCAACAAACTATCTGATGAAATTTGTTTTCACTTTACATGTTCAGTTGCTGATTTGAGTCACAGGGTCCGCAAGAACATCCTTAATCAAGTACTTCTTTGAAACAATATTCTACTCTTCAAAATATATTTATAATAAAAATTGTTTTGATATAATTTTATTATCCATACGGTAGCGACCTCTTGTGCGAATTTCAGTTAAAACCTATCCCAGTGGATAAGCTCAAAATATTTAACCCCACTGTTTGCTTTTAATTTTAGCTCATTGGATAATGAAAGCATTTTGTAAATTACAAAGTACATATTCGTAATTATAAAAGAATTTCAAAACACAAAAGGTGTATCGACACCGATGATAAATAAAAGGCACAGAAAATTAATCTATTCTCCATCATGATACATGTAACCACGGCGTTACGAAGAATCATCGCTTTTTCGGGACCGATCTTTGCTGTCGTTTTTACTCGCTGTATCTTCCAACTCTGCTTGCATGGCTTTAGTTAACTCATCGAGTTTGACTTTCATATCGGTGTACAATTCGGTCGAATGCTTTTTCACGTTGTCCGAAACGTTTCTAAAGACGAAGGAGTTATGATAAAAATATCACGAAAATGAAGTACAGTAAAAAGTATGAAAAATACCTGACGTATCCTTCGAGATTCCCATAAATCTCGGCAGGTGGCAATTTTACGGATGGAACGTTGTCCTCGAGATAGTCGAGGCCATGACAGATGGCGTTGTCGATAGTTTTTAGCGGTTCCTCGAAACTTTTGCCAATCCTCGATGTCACGGGAGCAACTTTTTTCATACCTTCGTTCAAGCCTTCCTCCGTTTTCGTAAAAATCGTGTCCACCGTAGAATTCGACTGTTTCACGCTCGTGTATGCCTCGCTGATGCACGAATTCAGACTCGCAACGATCGGCAGATTGGTTAAACGTTGAGTACAGGCGAAGCCTTCCTTGCTCGACTTCGAACCTAATTCATCCGAAATTTCCGATCCAGCTAGCTCGCGGGATTGCTGCGAAATTTCGAAAAGTATACGAAGAGATAAGTATGCATTTTTTGTTACCAACGACACAAAACATTTCGAATTTTCACGCGAGGACACTTCAATGTCAAATATTTCTTTCACGCTCTCTCTAGAGTTATTTCTTATTTTTTAATACACACACGGTAGGCGATGCGTACGATGTCTGATGTGACTTTTTCGGTGTCCGGTGGATTATTGTTCGATTTATTCATTCTATGGAAAAAAAGGAAAAAAAACAGATTTTTGTCGACGCGCAACGAGATTCGACAAGTCTCAAGAGAACAACGCACACTTGAGAGGGGTGACGGACACATCGCGCGGAGAGACAACTCTCCGAAGCGTCACACACACTGTTTTTGGCATCGCGAATAAATCGTGTTGCCAGAGCTTGCCTTCGTCTGATTATGCTGAAAATATTTTTATACCATTTAAATATATAAAACTTTGATGCATGCATGCAAGTTCATTATTCTTCTTTTTTTCGTTGCTAGACGAACGAAGAATTGAGCATCGCAATTAAAAAATTCTTTTTCATTTTTTCACGGTGGCGGGACGTGATTTTTTTTCATTTTTTAAAAATGTTGGGAATTTTTTTTACGTTTTTATTCATTTTTGTAAATACATATGCAGAAAATGAAAGTGATCGATGGTTGAAAAAATTAGAAAATTTTCTTCCCTCAAACGCTGGATTCGTAAAAAACGATCTGCATTATCGGCTTTTTCGGCGGAGCTGCGGCAACTGATGCGATGTCGCGGAGGACAGCTTCAACGGCATCCTCCCATTCGCTTTCCTTCGATTGGTTACTTCGCCCGCTGATGCTTCGTTTCAAACGCGGCATGGAAATGACGGTGAGAACTTTCCTAAAAATATTATTGAAAATCAGAGCACTGATCAATATTTATAGCAGAGATAATGAACGGGGAATAGAAAGCCACCTAAGATCCGAGTGGAACGCAGAAACGTCGCCTCCGGCTTGTTCACCCAATCTTTTTAGCGTCTCAGCTAAAGGACCACTGAGTGCTTGAAGCCGGCGCCAGGATTTAACGTACTGACGTCTCACGAGCTCGATTATTGTTCCGGTGAGGGCGAGACCGACCAGGATGTACATCGTGCACAGCAACATGTATTTTGGTTTTTCTATTTTTTTTTAATGATTAAATTAAAGTTAGCGTAATTGTTGAATGATGAATAACGAATAAGTTAAAAATTGCGATGTAAAAGCGACATGTAATTCTTATTTAATTGTCCTAAACCCATTAAGTCCCAGAGGATACCAAATTTGATTAAATTTTCATCCTCTTTTCTCTTTCGTTATCTGTGATTTTAAAAAATTTTAAAACAATATGTCTGACGAAAAATTTGGTGCCCTTTCAGAATATGTTTGACATTGATGTTATAAAAGTTATAAATAATTTTCGACAAAAAAACGAGATTTTTTCAAAGTAAATATTTGTGTAATCAATAGTACATTGTGCACTGTGAAGACGAGCAAGGGCGAATTTAACGCCGCGCGATGTCGTAGCCGAGTGCGCTTCGCGAAAAAAACCCAAACCATCTATAGAATTAATGAGATATTGAAGAATTAAGCTCTCATATTTAATCCCATTTTATTTCAACAGGAAGTTGGTCAGATTGTAGGTAATGATTTGCAAAAATTTCGTATTCTTGAGAGATAAAAAGCAGCCAAAAAAATTATTTTCGGTAACTTCATTATTTTTGCTATGCGAGAGGAAGTATCATCTCGATTATTATGAAAGAATAAAAAAAAGTTTGAGAAATTGAAAAGTACAATTAAAGGGTGAACTCACTTGGCACAAGATCACCGAAGCCAATGGTCGTCATCGTAACGAAACAGAAATAAAAACCGTCAAAAAAGTTCCAATCTTCTTCCCACAGCATAAACATTCCAGCACCGCAGGCAAGGTAAATAAACAATAGAAGTGCTGCGGCAAAAGCACCTGCAGAAATTCGAGAGTTGACATGAAAGAAAAAATTTTGACATGTTTTATTTTTTGATTCTGAATGTTTTGAATTTTTTCAAGTTCTCGTCAATTTTTACCGAGAGATCGTCTGCCGGCGAGATTCCTGGGAATCCAAGATTTCATTCGCTGAGGAAGTTTGGAGCTTATTCTAGTGGCGATTGAACTGACCGCCTCCGCGAAGAGCTTTCCCCAATCCGCTATCACGGTCAGAGTCAGTGGAATACCACCAAAAGCGAAGATGATGCAAAATATTCTTCCCCAATACGTTGAAGGGACGACATTCCCGTATCCTGGAATGGAACATTTTTTCGAGAGACAGAGCCGTACGATTTTTCAATTCGTACGCAATTTAGGAGAAATTTTTTTCCGACTAACGACAACAATATGTCTGGTAGAGTTTTATTAAACATCAGCTCTTTCATTACCATTTCTTTGTATATCTATAACACTTAATTTTCCAGCAGAGAATTTTTTCAAAAACCGAACAATAGCTAGACTGAAAAGGTAATTCTAGTTTTTTTTTCTTTTTCTTGCAGGCGACAAATTTCTGCCCGAGGGACTGAGAATAAAGGGACGAAGGCATAATAGAGAGATTAGCCAGAATAAAACAAAAAGCGACTCCCGCACGGTAAATTTTTCGCAATGAAAAACGGAAGGCGTGTATAGAGTGTACTAAAAATTCTACATGCAGGTTCCTCAAAACATTGAAACACTCGTTACTTGTGATGAAGAGATTTCAATTAAAATTTTTTTTTCAGATTTATCGCGACAGGTAAAGACAAAAATTTATACCAATTTACCTATTGTGGTAAGGACCGTGCTCGCGAAGAACACAGCCTGGAGAATGCTCCATCGTTCCGTTTCTATTCGAGGTAAATCTTCATCTTCGCTAAATTTCCAATTTTCCAGTTCGTCGATCAGACTCACGAGAAGTCCACCCTGCGCCGCTTCCTGGACAATTTTCTCGTACGTTCGTAATTCGTATTTCATCTGCGACGAAAAAAAAATCAGAAAACAGATGATACGGAATGATTTTGAAGATTCAGCCTTCGAAATAATTTACCAGAGACGCTAGGTTCGAGACATCCGTGTTGTTGAGAATTGTACGAATGAATTCATGTCTTCTCTCGTAAACCAAACTCCGAAGACGAGTCAATCTCTCTATTTCCGAGGGCAACTCTAGCTCTCGAAAAACCTGGATAACAATAGTCATCTTTGTTCTGAGAGATAAAATTATTTTTTTGAAAACAAAGAAATAGGTAAGAACAATATTGAGAGAAGAAGAGAAAATATTAACTTTTAATTTTGCTGTCAAGGTTAAAGGGGAAACAAAATAATCAAATTCAAGAGTTTGGCATGTTTATTCTTAGAAATCGTTTGATTCATCGATGCAGAAGTGAGATTTGTTGTAAGAGAATGCGATGAGTTGCTCGTCCGAAATCCCAGGTTGAAACTTATCTGGATAAACTCTTGGAACTCAAAAATAGTTCGCGACAAAACAGACGAAGGCTTGTGTGTGTATTTCAGTGAAAATCTCTCAAGAATTTGTTACTCTTTTTTTAGCTTACCAATCCACCAATCGCGGTATAAATCATAAGACCCAATAGCAAACGAACCGGAGTTGCTACGCTCTTTATTTTTCTCAATGTTTTTTCACTAACGAAACAATTCTTCATACATTTACGAAATTCTGTGCGATTTTTCGTTTCACTCGAAATTTCATTGCATTCTTGATGATTACGGATTTTCTCAATTGTCGTCATATTTAAAATTTCGGGAAAAATGTTAAGTAGAGCGTTCAACAGCTACTTGAAAAAGATTTACACTCTCAGTAGGCTGATATTATTGCAATGAAAAAGGAATTTGCACTTCGGTAACATTTTTTTGAGGAATGAATTTTTTACATCATTCGCGGTATACCAACGAATTCATATTACTCCACACCGACTATGCAAACCATTATTTTACTAAGACATATTTTTGTCAGTTCATCCGTAAAAATTTAGAAATTTTCAATGCAACGGGTACTCTTTCGCGCGAGAGATACCAAGGAGAGTTTCTGAGCGACTGCAAGAAAACACTCCGCGATACGCTTTTTTGTTCTCTTCACACGTGTATTTTTCTCAAAACTAGTGGAGGGGGAGAGTTTGTCTCTGGAATGCGCAGCCGCCTTCTTCAGTTTTACACTTTTTTTGCAATTATTATATTTTCTTATTTTATTTTTTCCACTCTTTTTTTCGATCATGTTTATTTTCCTCATGGATGTGATTGTAAGTATAAAATTCGAATTGAAAAATAATGACAGCATTTTCTTCCTTTTGTCTGCTTATGTATATGTATTTGAAGCATTATCTACTAGATCGACTAAAAATTGAACCAACCGGCCCCTTTAGATTTGGCTAATTTTTTAAATCTCTTTCTGCTCCACTAACGACGTTCGGTTCTCGGAGCAAAACAGCGGGCTGAAATCAGATACTTTGCTCCGTAGGTGTGTAAATAACTGGTTTCTTCACAAAAACATGGAAAGAAAAGTATTGAGCGGAATGAATCAAAGAATAATCAAAGTTGTTTTTAAAGAAAAAAATAGTGTGTGGTCACACGTGCTGTAGAAGTGAAACTTCCATGGTAAGAGGGGGTGGAAAACTAAAAATTATGATAAATTATTGTCGTCCTTATTTATAAAGTTAAATTATTTTATTATTAAATTGAAAAAAATAAAAAAATAAAAGTATTAAAATTAAGAAAATAATTATTTTGTTACGTTTAAAAAAACCCTTATAGCATTTGAAACGAAAAATTCACTTCTATGTGAAAATGATACATATCACTGAGTTCGGTTTTATGAAAGAAAAGCACGGATGAATTTCACCAATGTGTGACATGTTTTACCCGGGAAGGGTTACAACGAAAGCGATTAAAAAATAATAATAAAATAGAAAAATTCGTAGAATTTGATGTCGATAGTTTGTTTAAATTTTTTTTGAAAGGTGCACGTTAAGACAAAAAATGAAAAAAAGTTCGATTTAGTCAATTTATATCATAATAAAAGTTATTAAGTATTCGAAAAATTTTTTCGAAAAGTTTTTAGGGGAACAGAAGAGTATTTTAAAAATGCAACGGAATCGAAAGGGGCAGGTATAAGGATGTACAGTAGTACGACCCCTTGACACAAAAGTGACTTTCATAATAAATTGTAATTTATTTTACATTTTACATTACATTTTAATAATTATTAAAATGTAACCTTTTGTTAGAAAGTTGAAATTTTGTTAGATTTTATTTAGAGGAACGCTTGATAGTTTGCTTATGTTTCATTAACAATTTTACTATTTATTGTTTAAACAATTTAAAAATAAAAGTTTCAGACAAACTTGTTTAAACTCGGTTTTCAACGTTGTTGAATGTGCCAATTTTAGAAAAAAAAAATTCGAATAAAAATTTATGCTGTGAATATTTTTTAAAAGTCAATTTGTGATTTTCCCGTGAAAGACAAAGCTGAACAACTTTAAAATTAAATATATGAACCATTTAGTCAATCATTCCAAATTTGGAGAGAACTTTTAAACATATTCACAAATAACGTGCTAAAATTTCAGCGATTATTTACAACTTTTAAAAAGGCTCTTGATTTGGAGCAACCCAAAAATATTATTTATTTCTTATTAATGCAGCGATTGGCCGCAAGGCGTCTCTTTCGTCAATTTTATGGTTTTTTCTATACTCCGAAGTGAGTTGTCAAAGATACGTAGGCAAAAACACGTGTTTAGAATTCCGTTGGATTATTGTTTAGTATATGTAGAATACGTATAAAAAATAGCGTACCCATTACCGTTATAAAACGTAGTTCTATTTTTTATTCGGTCATCGTCTGAAATATTTTTCCACTGGCAAGGCAACAACAGTGCGCGCGCAGTGTAGAAATCTGACGAATATCGCACGTTTTGTTCGGAGTATACTTATAAGTAACAAACTTCGCGCAGTTCGATATTCGTTCGCGAAAAGGAACCGGTGCTCGCCGTCAACTATTTTTTTCCTCGTTACTTCTTGACTCTCATGTGGCAGAATTACGAAATAATCGCATTTTTAACAAGAAAAAAGTGGTGAATATTTGGAAATTGAGTTCAGTTCGTGAATTATGGGTAAAACCAAAAAAGGAAAGCGTTCCGGGAAGGACGAGGATATGTGAGTTGAATTTTTACGACAGATTGTTGCTCTCTGTGTAGGCTAATATGGTATTTCGCTTCTATTGTCGACTAGGTAACGACTTTTGATTATATACTTTGGGATAAAATCTATCGTTTCTGACGTAACTATTTCGAGGTAATTTTTATTTTGCCTACGATGATGCAATACTTGCCATCTGGAACTTAGGTTATGTCAAATTCTTTACATCTAACCTCTCTCGACTTTTCTCAAAGTCGCAGGAGCTTGTTTTTTTGTATATGATGTATAAAAAAGTTTACTTTATTTAATTATAACTTGAAATTTTCTATTCTTCAATTATTATTATAAGAATACGTAGATCATAGCGAAATTCTTTTCATGAAAGTACATTATTTTTATTTTTAAAGTCAGTTGTAGACAGTTTTCACTTGTTCAAACATTTTTTATTAAAATTATATTCTTATTAACTTTTGTTTTCAGGGAAAGCGATGTAGACATCGAGGAGCAAACAGTGCCTGAACCAGTAAAAAATAAATCAAAAGACAAGAAGAAAAATAAGAAGGGCGACGACATAGACGATTTGGTTGACGAGCTGCAAGAACTCAAAGTTGATAAAAGTAAAGGGAAAAAGAAGGGAAAGCGAGGTGGGGATTCTGATGACGAATCTGTTACTTCAAAACCAAAAGCCAAGGGGAAAAAGAAAATAGAAAATGAAGATACGGGATCTGAGTCGGAGAGCGAAAAACCCAAGAGCAAAGCTAAGGGAAAGAAAAATCAGACGAAGAAAGGATTTGCAGCTTTGGCTGGTGACTCCGAGGATTCAGCTTCCGAAGATGAACGCAGAGGCAGTAAAAAGGGTAGAAAAGACTCTGAAGATGAGTCAGAAGAAAGAGCGCCTAAAAATCAGAAAAAGAACAAGAAAAAGAATAAAAAGAATGTAGATTCTGAGGACGAATCCGAGGATGAGGCTCCAAAGTCGAAAACTAAAAATAAGAACAAGAAAAATAAAAAAAATATATCTGATGACGAGTCTGAATCGGAAATTCAAAAAGTGAAGGGAAAAACGAAAAAGGGAAGAAAAGCATCAGAATCTGATGAGGAAGTAAGCATCGTGCAAAATAAAATATCTAAAAAAAGTGCACATAAAGGTAAGGTTTATGAAAAATAATTCTTTCAATCTTTTTGTTTTACTGAATTTTTTTTTAAATTCATATCACTCATAATTCCAGCTACTGCAGGAAGCCAATTCGCATTATTAGAAGTCGATGATGATGACGATGATGACGCTCCGGAGCAACCACCGAGCGATGAAGAGTCGGAACCGATAACTAGCGTTGATAAACCGAAGGAACAAAAACCTCAAGAACCTCAAGGGAAAAAAGGCAAGAAAGGAAAAAAGAAGCGTAACGATAGCGAAGAGGACATCGAGAAAGTCTTGGCAGAGTTAGAAATGGAATATTCCGGTAAAAAGGTTGAGCCTAAAGTTCCTGTAGAGTCTGTTGAAGAAAAATCTGTCACAAAAATTACGAAAAAGAAAGAGGACGTGCCCAAGGAAGGGGATGAGGGTGAGGCGGACCAAGAGGAAAGCACCGTCAAAACAGCAGCTCAAAAAAAGAAGGAGAAAAAGGAACGGGAGAAACAGAAAAAGTTGGCTCAAAAAAAAGCAGTGGGTAACTTTGTTAGGCCCGTATTAAGATTATCACTTCTTCCAATTGCAATTGCTTCATAATGTTAATTTCGCAGGAAGGTAGTAAAAAAACAGAAGGTGGTGATGCAACGAAAGCAGGTTCAGTAGAGAAGCAAACGGATAAATCTGTTGAACTCTCTGCAAAGGCCCCAGAAGCTGAAGATGTCGAAGCTGCGCCCGAGGCGGAGGAGACGAAGAAAAAGAAAAAGAAAGACGCGAAAGAAGATCCTAAAGATAAAGGTAAAGAAATTGGTTTTAAAATTCGATCATTTTGGTTTTCCCGGTCTACACGGGAATAATAATTTTTTTTTCAAAAATCAGGCAAAGGTCCAGGAAAAAAAACAATCGCTGCCATGCAAGAGGCTTTGAAAAAAGTTAAAGAAGAGGAGGAACGAATGCAGCGCGAAGAACAGGAGAGAATAGCTCAGGAAGAAGCTCGAGAGAAAGCTCGTCTGGAGCAACTTCAGCTCGAACAAGAGAAAAAGGAGAAGAAGAAGTTGAAGGAGAAGCAGCGAAAAGAGCGGCTCAAAGCCGAGGGAAAACTTTTGACAACGAAGCAGAAACAAGATCGCGCAAGAGCACAAGCGATGTTAGAAGCGTTGAAAGCTCAGGGTCTTGATTTACCTACACCCGGTGAAGTGCGAAAAAATCGACCATCCCTGGGTACTAGAATACGACCGAACAAAATGAAACAACAAACGAGTGTCGAGGAAAAGACGGAGAAAAAATTGGAAAGTTCGACGGAAAGAGTTCAGGTCGATATTGTCGACAAGCCAACGAAAATCGAGGAAGTTAAGAAAGAAGATGAAGTTAAAGATTCTTGGGACGCAGAGTCCAGTGAGAACGAGCCTGAAGAAGGTAATAAACAATTAGAAAATACTTTTGCTAATATTTCGATAAAAATGTTAAATATTAATTTTGAAAAATCTTAGATAAATCTGAAGAGACGACGAAGGTTCCAGCATCAAAGGCGGATCAACTGTCTGGTCTTAAAAAGAAAACGAAGGGAGATGAGAAGGTAGATGAGAAAAAGGAATGCTCAGAGAGCGAGTCCGATACAGGAAGCGGAAGTGAATCCGAATCTGATGAGGACAGCGGTGATGAGGATGAAGATGAGGATGACGAAGATGAAGAGAGTATAGACGACAGAATGACCGACGCCGAAAGAAAGAAGGAACGTGCCAGAATACGGATACAGAATCGTCGCATCGAAGCTGAGAAGAAGAAAACGCTGGACGTTCTTCGAGCAGCTGTGGTGTGCGTTCTTGGCCACGTAGATACTGGAAAAACGAAGATTTTGGACAAACTGAGAAGAACCAACGTTCAGGATGGCGAAGCTGGAGGAATCACCCAACAAATCGGAGCTACAAACGTTCCCATTGACGCGATTCAAGACTCAACGAGGCACGTCAAAGGCGTGAGTTTCTACAATATCTTTGTTTTTTATTTTCGTTTTATTAGCAAAACTTTCATATTATTTTTCTTAAAAAATTCTTTACGATCCTCTGCAGTTTGCTGACAAAGAATTTAAAATACCTGGTCTGTTGATCATCGACACACCCGGTCACGAGTCCTTTAGCAACCTTAGAAATCGTGGCTCTTCGCTCTGTGACATTGCCATCCTCGTCGTTGACATAATGCACGGTCTCGAGCCCCAAACAATCGAAAGTATAAATCTTTTAAAGTCCAAGAAGACTCCCTTCGTTGTGGCCTTGAATAAGATAGATCGGTGAGCAATAATAATTAAATATATACATGTGAAATTATACTTTGGTCTGTATTATTTATGTACATGTTCGAATTTAAAGGTTGTACGATTGGCAAACGATGAACCGCAAGGATGTCCAAGACATCATCAAATCTCAGGCTATCAATACGCAACGAGAATTTGAGAAGCGTTCGAAGGACACAATCGTCCAATTCGCGGAGCAAGGTCTCAACGCTGCCCTATTTTATGAAAATCCTGATCCAAGGACTTACGTGTCTCTAGTACCAACCAGTGCTATTACAGGTTAAACTTATACTTTATTCTCCCAAGTTTTTCATTTTTTTTTTTAAAGAGTTTCGTAGTGGTGATCTTTAATGCTTGATCAGGTCGTAAAATGAAACTATAAATGAATTTTGTAAATTTTCCAGGTGAGGGAATGGGAAATCTTTTGGCTCTCATAGTTGATGCCTGTCAGGGACCATTGGCGAAAAGATTGATGTTCAGCGAGGAGCTTCAGGCGACAGTACTCGAAGTGAAAGCTCTGCCCGGTCTTGGGACGACCATTGACTGTATTCTCGTGAACGGAACGCTCCGTGAGGGTGATACGATGATCGTTGCGGGTACAGATGGCCCGATAGTCACTCAAATAAGATCTCTTCTAATGCCTCAACCACTCAAAGAACTCAGAGTTAAGGTGTGACGAGATGTGTTCTTATAAATATTTATATGCATTTAGAATCTAAATTTTCTATCAGCATAGTTTTAATATTCTCCATACATGGATTATGTTATCGATAATTCTTGTTGACATTTAAAATTATTTTTTTGTAATCTCGGACATTTGTTCTGTTGTAAATATTAGAATGCTTACATCGAGTATCGCGAAATACGAGCAGCACAGGGAGTCAAAATTGCAGCGAAGGATCTCGAAAAAGCTATCGCTGGTACGTTTTTTAAATTAATCATTTAATTTTATTCACAATTTTTTAGTTCTCAAAGGAGTGTACTGAGATTCCATTCATTTTTTTTGTATGTAGGTTTGAATCTTCTCGTCGCTCAAAAACCAGACGAAGTCGATCTCCTGAAAGAAGAAACGGCAAAGGAGCTTAGTAAAGCCCTCGGTAGCATAAAGCTCGCGGAACGTGGTGTCTTCGTTCAAGCATCGACTCTCGGAGCGCTTGAAGCGCTTCTCGATTTCTTGAAGAGCAGTAGCATTCCAGTAAGTTGAAAATAAATATTTTTGATCTAAATATTTATAATTATTTACCTAAATAATACAATGTGTGTATAATTTACAAGTTTAACCAAATCGACAGTCGTGGACTCGTGGTAGATGTTGAGTTCTGACGGTCCCTCAAGTTATAAAACGTTCGGCACGGTTAATACTTGAGGTTTGACAACTTCAAAAATGAGTCCTCTTCAGTTTTCCCATGCCTATGGGCGAATACGATACAGAGTTAAAACATTAGACAGCAAAAAAAGGAACAAACGAAATATAAAGGAATAATATCAAAGTGGTATCTGTGAAAAGCTCACATTGGACGTATAGTTCCTCTAAAAGAAATAATCTCTAACCTACAAGTCTAGTCATTCGTAAAAAATTATCTATAGGCTTTTCTGTGAAATATCGTGAGAAAGAAAATTCTACGTGAAACGTCTTGATTACTAGGGAATTCCTCCTAGCCGGAAATCACTGAGATAAGTTAAAATTCTGCAGGAAGACTTTTCTTTCTCTCTCTCTCCTCACTCTCTACCTCTATCTCTCAGCAATGAACCACTTCCTTCTTAACAGTTTAGTAGGATACGGCTCATTCCTCGCGCGCACCGTGCTTTTGCGGTCGTCATCCACACCGTTCTCTATGTCTCTCACTCTCTCTCTATCTCTGTTTCTTTTTTTCTACCTCTCAAATGCTCTCGACCTACTATTACCAATCGTTTTCATGCTTATTTCATTTTATTTTTGTCTCCTATTTACTGAGAACTGCAAATTTTACTGACCAGTCTCGCATCGAAAATAAAAATTTTAAATACTGTGAGGTATTGAAGAAGTTTATCTCATAATCGAATTGAAAAATTGCATAATTATATGCCTAAATATACCACAAAAATATTATAAGGAAAAGGAAGGAAAAGGAATCGATCTACTTTCGTTTTAACAGTAAAGTAAATTTTATAAAGTTTGGTTGGGGGAAAAAATTTGAGAAAAATTCTTAAAAACCTTTTGTGTAGGGTGGAAAACGATAAAAAATATTTAGCCAAATCGAAAGCAGTCCGTTAAACAGAAAATAGAAAGTTATCTCTAAAAAAATAATTAATCGAACATCAGACATAATTCAATTTAATTTATTTTTATTACTATTTATTTTTCTTCTAATTTTCCATTTTTATACTCTTTTTAAAATCTCGACGTCCGATTTTTTTGCTACATCATCGAAACGTCGATGTCGTAACACCAGCCATTCCCCCTGCTCTTAGAAATAAAATGTATATGAATTTATTCAGGGTGGAAAATTTTTTTACACGATTTTATCGATTCGTGAAAAAAAGATTCTATGTCACTGAATGACGTAGCAAGCTCACCCTCTTATCACATTTCTCTCCCTGGTAGCGAAAGAAATATGTAATCTTCGAGCCGAATTTTCTTTGTATTCAGAAGATTCTTCCATCCAAGAATTGAGATCGGTTATTCCATTTTTTTTCATCGAGTGAGTTTTTTTTCTCGGGCTACAAGGTTGCTGACAATTGGTCAACATAGTCAGCAAAGACCGAGGGAGAATTTTGCCAGATTAGAAAATGTTCCTCACAAACCGCAGTCGTGGATGAAAAGAATAAATTTGTACAGACATTTTCTCGTTATTCCATTTTACGCAAGAAAAAAAATTTACCCGGTTTTACGTGTTAATTTCTTCAGTTTTCTGCTAACTGTACCGAAACCCTTTAACGTTGATAGCGCGCAAAAAAATAGGCTAAACACGAATAGCAAAATTTGGTCGAATTTTGACTTGATTTTTCTGGAAAAGAGTTTCCTCGTGCTGTACTTCACACATCTGTGCTTTTTTTCTCTTCATTTTTTTTTTCGTTTTTTTATAATCCTTTCGCGGTCGATGGAGCATAAGAGCGGCCATTCATTCGTTCATTAATGCCACGAGAAGTGAAAAAAAGAAACACCGCGCTGAATAAGTCTCTTTTTTCCTTCTTTCTCCGGTGTTCCCTCCTTTGGGGGAGAAGGAAAGATAAAAAGATATCGAGAGAATGCGCGTCAAGAAGTCGAAGAGGCATAAAGGAAAAGAGTTCGAGGGAAAAATCACTGCAATACGAGCGTGCTCGTAAAACGCAACGCTCATTTCCGGTCGTTGCGGTGTATGCAGTTCTCTTCCTCTCTCTCTCTCGATCTTTTTTTTCCATTGCCCACTCCTCTCTTTTCCCATTTCCGATCGATGCACTCTTCGTTCTTTTTTTATCATTTTTAAAAATATTTCGTCAAGTAATAAATTACTTTAGATATTATTTAACATTAATCTACTCATAAATATTATTACGATAATTCAAATTATCGTAATAATATTTATAATATTAATAATATTTACGATAATTCAAATTATCGTAATAATATTTATGAGTAGATTAATGTTAAATAATATCTAAAGTAATATTTGTAACACGGTAATTTAGGAAAATCATCAAGAGTTAAGGTAGTTCGATCGCAAAAACTGTTTTCTTACGAAAATTTTGAAAAAAATATATGTTTTGAACGAAAAATTTACAAATCGATTGATAAAAGAGAAAAGTAATTCTACCGTCTAGTTTTTT